>JJRW01S0013395.1:5880-16692 GCA_001188405.1 Loxosceles reclusa | reverse complement strand
TACGGAAAATAAGTGAAAAGCATATGGTAAAAACCCATGAAGTTTAAGCCTGAGAAGGAATGATCAGGGTTAGACATACTGAAATGGTGATAGGAAGTTCGATTACGGGTCGTTAATACGAAAAGTATTGTATCAGAGCAGAAGCAGTATTGTCCAAGGTACCGCATCGTTGTTTCAACATATGACAACGTATATCAGAAACGATATCACGGATGCTAGGTCCTTAGAATTGAGAAAAATCCCAAACTACAACCTACTATCCCTCTCGAAAGCATAGGTCATTAACATATGTTAATTATATATACGTTATATACAGTAATATACGTTAATACCTCAATAGTAGGTAATTGACGTTCAAGTGGGCGGGGCTTCTGACGTATTTTTCCTGACCAATGAGCGTAGTGTAATTCTCCTCTCTCCAATCGCGTGTGTTCCAGTCAGTCATTAAACTCTTACCGTCAACTTATACGAGCAATATCTTCGAGATGCTAAACCAGAAACAAGGTTTTCCTATAGTGTGGAGATTTCCAACATTTGGGTTTTCCGCAACGTAGAAATTTCTAACAGCATCCTTCTGGTGCGCACGTGGAGCTTTCCGGAGGCGCCTGAGCCATATGGTGTTCCGCGATCGCATTGTGTTTGGCACAGCATGGCCTTTACCGGATCATGTGCCATTAAACATCAAATAGCCAACAAAATCTTAACAGCATTTGGGTTTTCCATTCTACTATTATAAGTACTAACATGATACTCCTTCCCTCGCATTCTTTCCCTCAGGAGCTCACATGTTTGGTGAGTACGAGAAGTGAAAGAACTTGAGGTACCCGAGCCAATTAGTATTTCGTTATTACCTTCTATTTGGCCCACCATGGCCTCTACAGGTTCTTATGTGCCATTAAATTCTAACCAACCAACCAACCAACCATCTCATTCTCTTGACACAGGTCATAGGTGTTCGCCGAAAGGTCTCGATACTTGGCTGATACTGTTTCCGCTCTGTATCATCTAATCCTTTGTGTTCACAACCATTGTTCGAACCCACAAGTATGTCCATTAAATTTATTCTTATCGAACAATTCGTGTGGGACACACTTAACGAGCTTCCACGTTTTTTTCAAGTTAATTTGCGTATGGAAACACACAGTTTCGTCATTTACGTGGAACTATTTTGAAAGTTCTGTATCCGTTAAGACGAAATTATTTTCAAGAACGACATTTAAATTTTTAATTCATGACAGAAGATCATCTAGAATTTGATGCATATTGCCGTAATTTTTAACTAGAATGAAATTAAAATTAATGTATGGTATCACCATTGTGTGGTACTATTTGTTGCAGAATTGCTTGCTTCAAAATCTATATAGAATGTTCGTAAACTATTTCAACAGGGTAAAGAGGGTTGGTAGTACCTATTAAGAACAATATTTACGATGTAACCTAAGTCCGCATTCGACTCAGTGAGAAAAATGTAAAGTGAAACGACCACGTTGAACAATCAACAGTAAAAACAGTGGAATGAACGATATCATACGTTCCACAAAGTCACGCAGATCATGAAAAGAATTAAAGTAGGTGTTCAAAGTGGCATTCAAGGGTGCCGCTGGAACAACGATTCCCGCAACGAGATCTTCCACGGTGTCCACAGGATTTCATTTACCCCCGTGGGTTTTGGCAAGGCCCTCAAACGGTGTGTAGGCAGATAGGTATGTGAAGGTAATGTGGGTGTTGGTGAGTAGTAGTGGTAGGAAACAGTGTATTAAGTCATGTTTAAACTGTTTCAACAAAACACATAATAACCCCTTGAAGATTAAGAAAGAAATTTCTCCAGCTCTTAAAGCTGTCGTCCAGGTTCAGAGATGCTCAATATTCTATGCTCAGGTTACCAAGGATTGAACCCAGCTCTGTCGGTTGATACCCGACTAGCTAGTACACTAATGGGGCACAAATCGGTTCTATTAAAGAGATAGGATTTGAGTCCCCATAATCGGATACAAACCCATAGTTAGAACGCCCAGATATCTGACTTCTATTCGACAGACCCGGGTTCGATCCCCGCATGGGACAGAAAACAGCATATCTGAGCGTGGACGACATCTGTAAGACTTAGAGAAATGTCTTTCTCAATGTTATTAAGATGTCGGTTCGGTATAGTTCAATATACCTTTAAATATTGTCTCCATTTTCACGACAGTCAGTATCACCTCTTTTTGATTTTTCGTTGCAATCGCAAGTAAATGGCGACTTTGATTTTGGCGTTTTATTTTTCAGTTCAACATTGACAACAACGAGATTTTCACATCATGTTTTCAATGGAAGTGTTTGATTTTCACTTTTCAGTAAAGCTTAAACGTATATGCATCATTAATAATTATAATATTAGCTAGTACACATTAGTATTGCGAAATTATTTAGAATTGCTATTGTATATTGAATATATATACCACTAGAAATTGTAATATCTCATTTGGTAGAAGCTTCTTTCATTAACACATGTTTTTATATTTACATGAAGATTTAGTACATGCCATTTGTATAACGGTTTGGCACAGCATGGCCTGTAAAGGACATGTTGTGCCAAAATAGAATTTCTGTACGGAACACTAAATGGCTCAGGTATCTCGGGGCGGCAAGTAATTCCCTGTACTCACCAAAAAGACTATCCACAGAGGGTAAGAAAAGGAGATAAAAGAGAGGAAAAAATTAAAGATGTTGGTGGGTTGGTTATTTGAAGTTCAGTGGCATAACAGCCTGTAAAGACCATGCTGTGCCAAAAACACGGTAAACACGGAACATGGAAAAACCTTATATGTGGCTCGGGCACGCCACGTCACTCTCTGTACTCACTAAAAGGTGAGCCTCTGTAAGGTAAAGATAGCGGATAGGAAATAATGGAAGAAAGAGAAAAATAGAGGGGGGATCGTCTCCAAAGAAATAGAAGAATGCTAGGTCCAGCTCAGGGTACTCAGGGAAGCCACTTCCCGTCCAGAATATTGCTGATCCCTAGGGTCCCTATAGACACTAATCAGAGTTTTGTCCCTTCTACAGTGTGTCAGGGTACATTAATAACATTCTCACAAGAATTAATAATAATTCAGTGATACTTATCATCTCACGGGCTCACCGTAAGTACGGGAAATGAGAAAGAAAAACCTGGCGCCTCCGAGGTATCCCGAGCCATTTATTGTGCCCATATTCGTCTTGAATTTGGCACAGCATGGCCTTTACACGCCCTTGTGCCATTAAATTTCAAATAACCAACCAACTGTTATATTCACATGAATAAGAAAAATCGTCTTTTGAGAAGCTGTTACACTTGGCAATTTTGTTCATGTTCACAGGGCAAGCCTTAATATAAACAACGATCCTGACTGCATCCATCGATGGCAACAGGAACGTATGGAAAAAAACAAGCGTCTCGCCAAACGCTGGCATATGGCAATGTTTAGGGGAACGCAAGCTCGAAAGTCTCGACTACCGCAAAGAGACGTTGAAAATACTGCGCCACGACCACACGACGAAGGACTAGTCCAAGATGGAGGAGGAGGAGGAAAAGGAGAGTCTTTCACGGTAAGAGTTCTTTGAAACAGCAGCACGATCTAAGTCATAACCCATTACTACGCTCCTCAAATGTATTCATAAGTTACTGTGTCCGATCATACACTTCCGAGCATCACACCAAATTTGATAAGCTTGACGTATACGCCACATGTGCAACTACGAGCATACCCAGAGGTGTAAATGTACAAGGATGAGTCCCCAGAAACATAATACCAAATAATTAGCATGTCAGTAAGAGCGTAGTGATTTTGAACGTCTTGAAATCACTAACTACTACATTTGTAACAAATTGTTTCGTGAAATTGCGAACACACTGCGCTTGGCTTTACTGACTGATATTATCTAAAACTGGAAACATGCGGGAGATATGAGCAACCAGCTATGAACTAGCAGAACACCACCTCCTACTAAACACTGCAGAGAATACTTATTTTCATGGTCAGACAAAATACTTCACTGTAGTTATTTGTTCTTCCTCAACCTATGGGAAAAATTACCACTTCTCTTCGTTGCTATTTCCCAATTGATCAAGGGTAGCATATTTGCTAGCGTATTTTTTATTACCTCAATATTTTCAAAAGGAACATGTAATTATCATTACCAGCATAAATAATTTTAAGATATTTCCGAGTTTTATTAGCTATTTTGATAACTTCAATTCCTACGGACAGTGATTTCACCCGCATGCCCAGTGGCAGAGTGAATGGGAACAATATTTTTTTGAAAGAGGACATGCGCCAAAAACTAATTTCATCGATTATAAAATGAAGAATGATACATCTTTACTTCTGCAAGCAAATGAATCGTATATATCGGTACGACTCTACCTAAATCACCAAAACTTTGGTAGAACCACGACTCTTCTGCGACCAGAAAAGCACAGAAAAAGGCCTGCGGCAACATCGAACCCCTGGTATACTTTCAGCAGATGCGTGATAATGCGCAGAGTCCGCCGTTGTGCCGAACAATAGTACGTATCCAGCATCATATCTTTTACTAGTTCAAACGTTGTTTTGGACAAGATTCGTTTTCTGTGGTTGCTGCACGTCCCACCCAACTTAGTGTTTGCAAATGTATGGCTGAGCTGGGTCAGACCTTACGATAGTGAATGTCTTCAGCTCTTCGTCTTCCTGGGTTTCGAATAGTGGCTATTACAGCATACTTTCAAGTTATAAAATCTTTTGTGGAACGTATTCCAAACCCCTTTTTGGCTTTTTACATCGAACGTGTACAACTTACCAGCCAGGCTTAAAGAGATGCATGCAGCTCTGACTCATGCTCTGCTTCTGCAACCGGCCGTGATATATATGGGTGGGGTCCGATCTCAGGTCCCTGAAGGATGAAGCCCCGTCTGTTTGCGAAATTTTGAAATGCCTTTAGTATATTTTTTCGTTTATAGCGTGTTTTACACAATGCCCACAATCATTAGTTGCACACTTACCACTTATTAATCTTACCACCCAATTAATCTCTCTCGCAGAAATACGATTTAAGTGCATAGAAGAAAACTATTCAGTAAATTCTAAGAAGCAGAAAACTTAAAATTTCACTTTATTAACATATATTTTCTTAATTTTTATACAGAAGATATAACAATATATATAGCGTTCCTCAACGTACACTGTTCAGGTTATGCAACCGCGTCTTTCCATCAAAAAGCCGTCTTGAGGATTCACTACGGTGAGTATTCATCACCTCAGCATTGTATATGGGCGGTTGCCGCCCTGGCTGGGTACGAGCCCGGGACTTTGGGTTTTGGCCACCACTTGGGTTAACCGGGCATTTGTGCAAATACGGCAGAGATCGTTATGTGTCGTTGGACTGCGTTCTCGAGACTGTAGACTTGGGGAGTCGGCCGCGGCACAGGAATAGGCCGGCTGCGGAGTAACCTCTTCTGTCTGCCTTTTGAATAGGCGAGGCCGTGCTCCATTCTGCAGCTCAACCGAGAGCTGTGCACATGGTTGAGGCAGCAGCCAGGACAACCCACTCTGTAGCCAACGTGTTTACCAGCTGTTGGTGAGAGAGCGTCCTACGGATGCCTCCAATCCCGAAGAAATGGCTAATAAAGACGAAACTTCCGTCTCGGCGAGCTTGCTTGTGCTCATTATGTAGGGGGTTATCCAATTCTGCGGTTGTTCTCGTGCGTACAGTCGTAGGTGGTATTAGACTGACACTTACGAATATATAATCTGCAGATTCGTTGTAGTCGAAACGGCAGCCTTCGGAGCTTGGTTCAGAAACCGAACTTTCCATCAAAATAACGACATGTTATTGTGTTACCTTTCTAGAAAGCCGGGAAAGATCCCAGATCACCGTGGAACTATAGGCCTATTGCGCTCACCAATTTCTTATACAAATTAATAGAGCCTATAGAACTTATCAGCCACTTATGCAAATTACTGGAACGGATAGTAATGCTTGTTTGGTACAGTTTCTTGAGCCTCATAGTGTTTTATCACCGTTCTCGGTTTCGGCGGCTGAGGTCAATCTTTGAATAAGTTACAGACCTTGAAGGCATTTATTCATCGCGCTCACTTGGTATCCATCTTCTGCGGCTTTGAGAATGCTTATAACCGGACGTGGCGATATAGCGCTCTCTGTGATATCTATATTTCGGGGCTATAGGGGAAATTTTCGAAATTTTCAGTTAAAATTTCGTATCTGATGGAACGTTTCAAGTTGGTGCTTGTGCAACGTCTTCACGTCATTATTTCTATGAAGAAAGCGTTCTTTAGAGCGCAGTTTCTATTTTCCATCATTAGTCTGAATGGCGTTTTTTCAACGCTTGCTTCAAGGATTCATGTCCTCATACTTTAATGACTTGCAAATAGGAGGCAAATAGAAACGCCACGTCATACGCGTCGGGAAGCATAAATTGGCGGTCAGAGGTTTGTCGGACAGTGTGTGAATTGAATCTTCGAGTTTCAGCATGGCTACTTATTCCAACGAAGAGCACTGTTCTTAGTTGGAATTCTCTTTTATACGGGGAATGCTGTCAGCGGGGAAGAGAGACAGCACGACAATATGCATTAGGTTACCCTGATCATTCTCGTCCTACTGCGCTACTGTCATCCAGGTTGGTCGCTTGTTTGGAGAAACAGGACGCATTACAAATCGTTCAGGTAGGTCCAGACTTGCAGGTGAACACTTTCAACCAGTAGGCGTCCTGGTTTATGCGGTAGTCCACCAACACTGCAGGACAAAAAAACATCAGGTCACCGTGTGGCCATATATTTGGCCGTGTATGGAAAATTTTGCACGAAATATGCGCTCACCCGCAACACTGACGCAAGGGTTGCTGCGAAGTGGTTATCAAAGACTGGTGCAACTTCGTGATGGCCATATTGGATGCATAGCCGAATTTCTTGGCTCACATTATGTGGACGTGAGGCGGAATTATATCATTGCAAAGTGTTAAGTCGCAATTATTAGGCACTTGCAAACCCACCGTAGCAACAAGAAGTTCGTCATGAGGTGTGGTTGTCCCTCAATGTTTGATGCGGACTTTGGAACACTCGCCTCATAGGACCAGTGTTTTACGAACGAACCTTAACTAGACGAAGATACTTGTAGTTATTGCAAACCACAGTAACTGAATTCATAGATGACTTAATGTTAGTCGATCTGCGTGGTTCTAGCATGGCTACGCTCCTCCACATCAACTGGTTTCAGTCCGAATGTTCCTATCGGAAAATTTCGGTTACAAGATCATCGGTTATGGAGGTACTGTGGAGTGGTTAGTTGGTTTATGGAGGTTTAATGGCACAAAACCTAAAACGCCATTCTGCGCCAAACATAAGATAAAATAACAAAACAGACGGAAAACAAACGAGGTAAAGAAAAGTCTTACGTGTACCAGTGGAAGGCGCAAGCTCCCATGGAGGGCACGCTGAACCAACCTGTGTTCATGAGTGTAATTTACGTGACTGATCTTCAGCTCTGGGGTGACACCAGCACTTTATAATACGTAATTGTGGAACCGTCTGTAAAATTGCGATGGGTGTACGTGAAAAAAACACCAGTGGCAAGTGTAAAAATGAAGCAAGATTAAAACTGTGATGAAACCAGCACATCTTTATGAAAGGTAAAAGCAATGAAAAATCTAAAGCTGATGATATAATTGTAATGAAATTAAAAACTGCTGTAAAAAGTTAAAATCAGATGGTGCTAAAAGGGTACGAAGAGATTTAAAACAGGCGACGTATAAAAAGATGAACATGTGAAATCAGGACAGCCAATAAAAATGTGATGAACGATGAGAACTGAATGGCAATAAGAACACCGAGGTGGTTCCTCGCCACGCAAAAGGAACCTATGTGTCAAACGTGTGTGTCCAATGCGGAGCCGAGTGAGCAACACGTCCTCTCTATGAGGAGTGCACGGCCAGTCCGCAACTACAGGTTGAATAGCATGCAGCTTGTTTGCAGTCTGTGTGTCCCAAAAGGCTGGTCAGCGAGCATGGAGACGGGCTCGAACAACGGGAGTCCAGTCGGTGACTGTGGAATGACATCCGTGGTCACCTGACAAAGACCTATATGCCTTGTGGGATTACGCGTTAAACCAGGTATACAGCTTGCCGCCAGTAATATTAAAGATCTATAAACCCCTATTATATCCAAGCACGCAGTAAAACTTAAAATGCTGCAGAAGTTCCAAGTCGATTGCAAATATGACTTCGAAGCAAACTTAAGAGCTATATGCTTAATTACAGACATATCATAATTCTAGAACGTTATGTTTCTCTTCATGGTGTGCTGCTTCTGTATGAAATGTCTTACTAAAATAAATTGCACACTGCTGACACGTAGTTGTTCAGTTTTAAAATGGCACACTGCTGTAAGCGATTAGTGACGTATTTATGCCGATAATTGGATACCAAGGAATCTATATTACAGAGCTTCTAATCAAGTTATTGGTTATGCAGAACACCATTTCATAATAAATCCGTGTCGCTCTACATTTTGCTATTGATGTTTTTAACTAGCTCATAATTTTTGCGATTTGGTTGCTAACTGCCAAAATTCGAATCTAGGGGCATTGCGATCAGTCTTCTCTAACTTTACTTTCGGTGGACTCATTACTTCAACTCTCGCTTTCTGCGTTCAAGCGTTATTTCGGTATTTAAGTACATTACTATACACCCTCTATTTGTTTTGTGCGAGAGTTCAAACTCTTAATACATATATTTTTAGAAAAAGATATTCTCATATCAGATTTCGCTACTGCGAGCGCTCTAAAAATATTAAATAATTTCTGCCTCCGCTGGGAGAGTTCTATTTCGAGACGCAGAGCAAATCCCTCTTAAAGTGCACTGAAAAGAAAATTCGAGTCAGTAGTAGCCTTATATTCCAACTGGAGCAAGCGGAAGAAGCTCCCATTTGGAAACTTGTACAAAACTACCAAGACAAGAGTGATAGAACTCCAAGTAGAGCAAGCGACTCTAAAGAGTCATTTTGGCAGAGCTGAATTCCAGCCTAGGACCGTCCTCCACAATACCGATGAGTTCTAACCTCGGAAGGAGAATTTGGTCGAGGTCAACCGGGTTCTCTCCGGTTCTTGCTGAGTCTGCAAAGCAGAGCACGTGAGATGTCCTTCCGGACGGGCCATCTCCCTAGTGATATCCCCCTTCATCGGACACTAGGCCCTACCGTTCTGCCTTCCCAGGAATGGGAACCGGGATTTGTCCCTTTAGCACAGCAACGACTTGACCACTAACCCACAGAGGCACAAATCAGATGGATTTTCTATCGCTTATGAAGACGAATCCGGCATGGTGCCGGCTGTTTCACATTGCAGTGATACACCGACACGGTGTTATTAGCTTGTGGTAAGCTCTGTCATAGATTCATACCGTAGCTTATTACATGGCTTACCACAAGCTAATATCGCCATATTTGTGATTCACTGCGATGTGAAACAGTCGGCAACAAGCCGAATTTGACTTAAAAAGCGACTGAAAATCTTTGTGATTTGTGCCTGTGTGAGCATTTGTGATAAAGGAAAAACACAGAGTTCGATTCCCGGCGGTGGCAGAAATTTAGTATTTTCAGAGCGCTCGCGGCAGCGGAATCTGGAAAGAGAATTTCTAACTGATGGGTTGTGAAAAAGATACGGTACAACACGTATTTTTGTTTCATATTTGTTAATTACATAATAAAAGTAATTGTCTTTGTTTCTCGCGATTTTATTCCTCCATAATCTTTTTACACTAGCATGCCAGGTTTCCTTCCATTCAGACTTGGAAAACTCCATACGCATTCCTATAAACAGCACTTACAAATACAAAATGAGAGTCAGCAACAGGCAAATGCCCAGCATGGCTGACCATGTCTAAAAATCCGTAAAATTACGGAGACCCTCTCCGTCGTACGTTTAACTTTTGGACACGAGATGTAGTTTACTTATCCTGCACATTTTCCTTTTCTTTGGTTCGACTTTATTATGCAAATTGCTCCTGTTTTAGTTTATGGATTATACCTTCGGTTTATGTTTGCATAGAACATTTTAGTTTTACAAATAAAAAAACACTGGCGTTTTTATTCTTTACTGAATTTTATTTTGTATGTTGATTGACATGCTTCATAATTCTTGCGGTTGGTGTTTGTTCACGGATCAGAGATATTCTGACTCTGTTATTGATTATAATGATTTTAATCTAAACTACATAACTAATTTTGCATTCTAGGATGAGGGAACGGGTGAACCTCAGGTCAACTGTGTTCGCATAGAGAAACCTCAAGCGGTCTACATATATAACTGTAATTGTGACGGCGAAAGTCGATTTCAAATGAGGGTTGTAAGATGACCAAGGGAATGTACAACTTCATTAATCTGGACTAAAATCCGTACTATTCCGGACTGTTTCATTTGCAGTTATAAAATGATTTCGAACTATACTCTAGCACATTTTCATAGCGGAATTGAGAAACTGTTAACGGTTACTAAATTTTTACGTAGGCAAAAATTTCCATTTTCTAACTGAATTCGAATTACAATAAACTAAATAGAATGTCTTTGTCGATCATTTCTTTCACGTGATGAACAGCTGTCATGAATTGACGCTGTATTCGAGGAGGGGGGGGGATACCACTTTCTTCGATAGCAGGTTTCTTGGTTGAATGGTTATTTGAAGTTTAATGACACAAAATCCTGTAAAGGCCATGCTCTGCTAAACACAAAGTGATTACGGAAAACAAGATTGCTCAGGCACCTCACGTCACTCCCTGTACTCACCAAAAGGTGAGCTCTTGAGGG
>JJRW01S0013388.1:28162-40316 GCA_001188405.1 Loxosceles reclusa | reverse complement strand
CAGCAGCCTTTATGAATAAACTGCAAGATAAAGGCCGCTTCAAGATTTCTCCAAAATTTGTTATCCACAGCCTTTCCTTTACAAACAACTCGTGCAAACTTGGTAACCTCGTCCACTTATCTCGAATGTGGTCGCTTTCTGGGACGTTTCCCATTTTTCATCAGCCAGTCAAGAACTTGTATTGAACATCTATCATTATGCCGTCCAATGACGTGCCTGGCCTACGTCCACTTCACTTTCTTTCTGCATAGATTACGGCGTAAATCTTAACCTGTTGTCTCGCCCAAGCAATTCTTTTCCGATCTCTTCTTTTGTAATACCCAACATACACATCTTTTCATACTTCTTTGTATAGTCCGCAGTTTCTGAATTGCCTTTGCTGTTAATGCCCATGTTTCACAGCCATACGTCAGAACAGGAAGCACACACTGATTGAAGACTTTTCTTTTCAAATACAATGGAATATTTCCTTTAAACATTATACTGTTTCTTCCGAATGTTTATCCAAGCTTCACTCTGAGATTAATTTCATCCGTAATGTTTGCATCGTAGACACTTGTTGTGGCCAAGGTAAATATAATTTTAAAATTCCTCCAACTCCACATCGTCAACTTCAATAGTATTTTTCCTGGTGAAGTTATCAAACAGAATTTTGTCTTATATATGTTCATTTTTAATCCTAAGTTTTAAATTGCTTCACATAACTCTGATATCATATTTGGAAATTCTGTTACATTTGTAACAAAGATAATAATATCATCTGCAAATCTAAGGTGGCTCAAGTACATGCCATTAATTCGAATCCCTTTTTTGTTCTTATTTGAATTCTTTGAAAATTTTCCTTAACAACAGCAGTAAAGAGTTTCGGTGAGATGGTATCACCCTGCCTCCCCACTTTTCCGATCTCGATTTCGCTTGTTTCCTTATGTGCTTTAATTGTAATTGTTACATAATGGCCTATAATATATGTATAATAATATTATGTGTCTCTGATGTGTTCAATGTAACTCTTTTCCAGGGCTTCACTAGGCACACGAACAGTGTACATTGACAAAAGCTTTTTCATATTCTATAAATAAAATACTCATGTACTTATATATATATTGAAGCAAACGCCCTTTACCGAAGCTAGGACTTGAAACAGGGACCAGTGTTAATTTGGAAACGACAGCTTTCCCAATTAAGCTAAGCTAACGGTTTCTTGGCAGCTTACACGTATTATATATGTATATTGTTGGGGAAGCCTCGTAATAATATATATGCATATGTATATATGTGTGTGTGTGTAAGTACTTTCAGTAGAGAGGGGGGCTCTCTAAGCAACAGGGGAGTGACCGCACTTGAAAGCAGCACAGGTAAATATGGCACAAACTGATGTAAATCTGTTACTATGCACAAGATACTTCATAAAAAAAAAGTTCAAATCCCTGTGGAAACAAAACACTTACTTTTTTGTCGTGTATAGCATAATCGATAACATTTTCGATTTGCTTGGCTGCTTCTTGTATTCGGGCGACATTCAAGTGCTTGGGGTCTTGTGTTAGCATGCGAAGTTCCCCGGTTAAATCCTCAGCATTTTTGAAACCCTATGACAAAAGAGAAAAAACGAATTTTAGAAAACTACAGGAAAAGCATTGACCTTTACATTTCTTGCAGTACTCAGAGTAACATAACAAAAACAATACTAAAAAAAAAGCAACTTTGTTTTTTAAATTAAAACAGAAAAACCTAAAATGACTCCACAAATAGTATACGAAAAAATAATTAGCAGTTAAAGCGGTAATTACAATGCAAAATAAAATCGAGTATTTTGTGAAAACCTGAATAGTAGAATTTCCTTGGCACACGTTTGTCTTACATTTTCCTCATTACTATACGAGTTACTATACTAACTCTGGCTTGCTTCGAACGGTAGTTCCATTTGCCTCGCCATGGGATTGCCTGACGAAAACATGGTATTAAAAGCATAGAAATTTTTCGTTTTTCAATTCCTCATTTTTTTCCGAACTTTCTCTATCTCCCAGAATTATCTACATCATACGAATTTGTAGTTCATAAAAATTTTCTTTTTAAAAGAAATGCTAAAATTGGGGAGACTGACAATGCATGTGATTGACACGGGGTTGACCAGGAAGTCATAGCAGAGGAATGGTTGAACGGTCTTCATCGGGGGAAGGGGGGAGCGATAAAGGGTGATCCTTCCAGAGGGCAAGTGTTAAAAACCGGAATTTATTCTGCGTACGTTTCGCTGAGACCGTCAGTTGAATTTCCGCCTGCAGCATATCAATGCGCTGAGGGGGAAAATTATTCATTTTGCTTTCGGATGCAGGTACAGGTGGGTCAGTTAAAGGCTTAAACACAAGTTTATAAATTAACGCATATCATAACGATTTTATTTCTATCCGAACTCGAGTAGAATTATCGGAATACGTCCACACGGAATCAGTTTTTCAAATTTTTCATACAGACCCGACATAGACTCCAGTTTTAAGTTATAAGCTGGACCACAACTCTGGTCTAGCATGTTATAACTCATTGCTTATAGGAATTAATGGAAGAAATGCGTGTTTGCTACCACTTAAGAAGCCAGCACAAAATGCAATAACCATGTATCTTTTCCAACAAAAGTAAACACCTTGTGGAATAATCAATTGAATCACGATTGCTTACGCATTTTCGCTGTTACATGATATTGTTGGAAGTTCCTGAGTGTTAAAATTAAATAAATAATTAAAATACTTTTGTCAGGATGGTAAGCAAATCAGAAATAAAACACACTTAAATAAGGACGTGAGATCGAATTTTACAAAAGAAGAACTGGTTCATTTAAAAATAAAGAAAGCAAAATGGCGAATATAAAACAATAATTAGAATCCAAAGCTCAAATAATTTAAAAGTTTACACAAATATTCATCAACTTACGACACTCTTTGGTTCTTCGCAAACTGAAAGTTACAGTAAATAGAAATTTCTAATACCGCAAGGTCTGCTCGATAGCTCCGGCAAGCTCAACATGAGAAGGAGCAGATTCTGAAGCAAAAGTTGAACTCTGAGCACCAACGGTGCCAAAAAAGAAATCATCAGAGCTTTTTAATCGCTTTACGCGTCACGAACGTTTTGCGTTCATCTCCAATTCAAGTTTACGTTAAAATCCAAATACAAAGTAATCCAAATGAAATTCAAATAAAGAAATCTCCAACGTAAATTACAAACTGAATTTTAGCAAATTAGATATTGAAAATGAAACAGGAAATAATATCAAAACAGCTCATTTATTTTAGATCTAACAAGTTAGAAGGATAAGGATGTCATTCTTCGTTCTTAACTGCAACTCTTGGTACATAAATAAACACTACAAAACTTCAAAACACTATTCAAAAACAGTTTATCACAAAGTTTTGTCAAACTTTTGTGTACCCGTAAAGCACTACAATTTACACACAAATATTTTAAGTCCATTTTAAATTTAAAACTTAAATTTATTACTCTTTGTGAGAAACATAATTTTTAATACGTCTTTTTAATGCCTTTTTCGGCTTATTAATATAATACTACTTATCTGAACTCAGTAGAAAACGTGTATCAACATGAGAGAACCGCTAAGTAGTATCCCACAGATACTTCATCCAGCCGTTGAACTTTACAAGTTCTGTGTCGTTCGGGACACCTTATGAAGCACTATTTATTTCTTAACTTCACTTTGAAAAACAAGGCTTTTTTTGGCCTCAGCTCACAATCACCGCAACATCAGTTGCTGCTACTCGTAAGGAGAGCAGAGATTAGAGTGAGGGGTATTCACACCGAGACAACACACATTTATCTGTTGTTTTCGTCCAGTCATCGTTGACGTGGCGTTCCTATCACTGATTCGATGCTTCTTTTATGTAACAAAGGCTTATGAATGTTACTTTCGGTTTGGGAAGTTATTAATATGTTGAGAGTGTAAGGAGGAATTTGAAAGCGTTACAATACTGAACAATTAAAAAATGACACACACAAGGTTACAAATGTAATTCGACACTCTGTCTCTAAATCTTATACCAAACACCTGTGAAGGAAATGCTATATTTACTTATTCAAATAATTTATATCAAAAATAAAGAAGGATAAAATTATACACAACTTAAAACAAAAATAACGGGCGTCGATAATCAAACCTACCCTATGACTTTCTGTGAATTCCCCGACGTCATTCACCATAAAAGCCGAAAAGTTCCCGCACACACATACAACGCAAGAGATTCACAAAACCGAGACAAGAAAAAGCAAAATAAATAACTCACCGCAACACAAAAAAGTGAGCCGCAATAAGACCCATAACACCGAAATCCGCGCGGATTACCCCACGGCCACGTTCGAGAGACGCCTGTACTATTTACATAGAACACAGGACTTGCCGCACAATTTTCAACAAAAGAAATTGCTCCAAAATAGCACTGAAGTCGGCTGGTAAATATGACTGACTACCGTTTTCAAACCTCGCTCGAATATCTCTCTGAGAAACATCTTACTTAAACAACTGTTTTCGTCCTATATATCGGCTTGATGAATCTACTAGGAGTTTGGCCAGAAATCTTCAATTTTCCCTCTGGTTCTCCTCCCGTTCTTTACACCGCGCATGCGCCAGAAATCGCCGAGACGCTGCATACTTTGAGAGCTGCCTTTTACGTGATAAACTATTTTCCTTTTCTCTTCTGAAGTCGAGACGAGATGTGCGACTATTACAGAGACTGTGACATTCTTTGGTCTTCTTGCCGCAATATACATGCATAATATCTATATCTGTCTATTTATCTATCAATATATCTACCTATATCTGTCTACTTATTCTATCAATATCTCTACCTATATCTGTCTACTTATCTATCAATATCTCTATTTGTATCCTTCTACCTATCAATATCTCTATCTATACCTATTTACCTATCAATATCTCTATCTATATCTATCTACCTATCAATATCGCAGTCTATATCTATCTGCCTATCAAACTTGTAATTTCCACCCACAGATGACTTCGATATAAGCTGCCTTGATAATCATCGGCGAAGCTTAACCGGTAATCGGTTCATCCTGAGCTGAATGTTCCGCGTTCTAATCCCGGTGTCGACAACTTTTCCTTGCAAAATGGCGCCCGAACAGGGACTCACATTAGTGGCCAAGGACCCAACCAGTAGGTCCACCACTCGAGGTCAGGAAGTTACCCTAACCTCTCTTTCAAATCGGGAAGGATGTAATGACCACCCACAAATTACTTCGATATAAGGTACCCAGATAAGCGTCAGCGTAGCTTAACCGGTAAAACGGTTCCTCCGAAGCTGAACGATCTGGGTTCGAATCCCGGAGTCAATAACTTTTCTTTACAAACTATCTATATATATACACACACATTGTATACTGAAGTGCCAGAAGTCATGGGATAGTAATATGCGAATATCCAGTTGGCAGTAGCATCGCCTAAAATACTCATAAGTGGGAAGTGCATTGTCAGTTCTTTGAGTTGAACGGTAATGTGTCCTGTGAAATGCTGTTTGACATGATTATGGCTACCCGACGAGAATTCACCGACTTTGAACGCAGAATGCTAGTTGGAGCTGGACGCATGTGACATTCCACTTCTACCATTGTTGGGGAATTCAGCATGCCTCGATTCGCAGTGTCAAGGGTGTGCTGAGAATACCTGATTTCAGGAATTACCTCCCACCATGGATAACGCAGTGGCCGACCGCGTCTACTTAATTACTGTGACCAGCAACGTCTGTGATTAGAGTAGTCAGTACAAACAAACGTGCGAGACTGCGTAAAATAACAGCAACAATCAATTAGTCACGTACTAGGCACGTGTCCGTGAGGTCAGTGCAGCGAGATTTAGTGCTGACCAGATATGGCAGCAGAAGAACGACATGAGTGCTTCACTAACAACCCGTCATCGGCAGCTGCGCCAATCTTGGGCTCGTGAACATACCAGTTAGATGGTACATGACTGGAAAAACGTAGCTTGGTTAGATAAGCCACGGCTCCAGCTGATGATTGGGTTTGGTTGTGGCGCAGACCCCACGAGACCATGGACCTAAGTTGACAACAAAGCACTATGCAAGTTGGTGGAGCATCCATAATGGTGTTGGCGGTTTTTCATGGCATGAACTAGGACCTCTGGTCAAACTAATTGCAGCGAGTTATGTTCAGCTGCTTGGAGACCATTTGCAGCCATTCATGGATTTCATGTACCCAAACATCGATGAGGTATTCCAGAATGACAAAGCACCATGTCACACGGCCAAAATCGTTCGTGGTTAGTTCGACGAACATTCTGGATAATTTCAGTTAAGGACGTCGCCACCTAAATCGTCAGATATGAACCCCAGCGAATATATTTGGGATATGATCGGAAGGTCTGTTCATGCAAAACAACTTGCCCATGCAACAGTTTGATAATTATGGTCGGCTTTACAGACAGCATGGCTGAATATTTTTTCAGGGACTTCTGACGACTAGTTGACTCAATGCCATGTTGAGCTGCTGCACGTCGCTGGTCTAAAGCCAGGTCGACACGATATTAAGGGATATCCCATGACTGATGGAACTTCAGTGTATATATTTATTACAGAAAGGGAGAGGGGGTAAAAAAGAACGATATGTATAGATATAGATTTAGGAAGATACATATCTACTGAAAGCGCAGTTATACAAACAGCAATTGCAGGAACTTACACAGTTAACCAATAGTGGAAAAGTGGTATTAGAACGCGCACGGGGTAAAGCCCTGTTTACACAGCTGTTCGAAAAAAAAACAACACAGACCGTGTATTTTTGAGAAACTTCGCAGATCCAGAAAAAGTTTGAAGCTTGCTTTCTAACAGACCACGCTTAACGGGCATAAGAATAATGCTTCTAATCCACTGAGAAATGTCGCCACGCCGCAGACAGTCAACACAAAATTTCTGCCACTGCGAAGTTCCACGTGTTGTAGTACCATGGGACACGTGCATTTTTGATGTCCAGGAAAGAAATCTTTGCGTCAGCTTGCCTTAAGCCATGCGGTTGCCATAGATAACACGAAATCGTTGTAAAAGAAGTAAGGAGGAATTTAGAGGTACTAAAACTTATGTCGAAAGAGCTCACAGAAAAGACTGAAAAAACTATCGCTTTTAAAGTTTTATCTGTGCACGTCTAGAAACACACCTTCAATCAAATTTGAAACATTTCGAAAAACAGAAATACAGTTTTATAAATAAACATTTCTCGGAAAACCCCTGAATAAAAGCATGCGAATAAACCATATAGTGTGTGACCAGTATTCATTACGAAGTATAGAAGTTGCTTTTTCCTCCTCTTACGAGCTTTCTTCCTGATTGAAATTTTATGAGGTTTAAGTTCGATTTAGGGAAGTACGAATTTTCCAGGCATTTTGTAACGTAAAATATTTAGAGAACTTTCTTTTCACTACAGAATTTCTAGGACTTCAGTTTCATAAAAATTAAATTACTTGAGATTGCTATTCGAAACAGCAAAATTTGTTTCCAGAAGAGATTCTGAGAAACAAGAGACGTCCAACGAATTTAGATGTTCCTGCAGATTGTTTTTGAGAAAATTAGTCTTTCTGGAACATTTGGAAATATTTAGGGTTAAGATAGTTGTACATTTCTGAAAGATAAATAAGAAACTACTTATTCTTAGTGTGTGAACATTTGAGATGCAAGGGAATGATCTTCTCGGTAATTTAATAAGAAAAGAAAAATCTTTATCTTTTTATGAATACAATTCATTTGAAAAAGGATTTTGGGTTATATGTTGTACTAAAATAGACTCAGAGATATATTTGTAATTCAATGTGAACGTACATGTTACTGTTTGGAATAAATTTTGTGTTCATATATCAGATACACATAATAATACCATAGTAAAGGTCGTCCTATAGTCCGGAGGGATAAATCGCGTTGTCCTAATGCTACTTAGAATTTTATACATTGAGAGGAAAATTACTCGTCACACCTATAAATCACATTCTTCATTAACAACAATATTTACACATATTCACAATAAATATAGGAATTTTACCATAACACAAGTACACTGTATCATAAATACAATACAAGCAAATTAAATCAACAAAAAAAATTATAAGTTACTGTCGAGGAGAACACACTAATTGTCGGATGAAATTCGGACCAAAGAGTCCAAAAACTCAAACATTATAAACCTCAAGTTTTCCACCCAATAATCGTTTAAATGATTTTGGGTGGAGAACTTGAGTAACTTGACCAATTTTGATTCCAGGAGGTTGTTATTACCATTTCGCCGGAAGACATTTATTAATCACTCTCTACGGGAGGAATTCATGACTCAATAACAGGTTCGTTTCTGAATAATTCGATCTCTAGTTATTACACATACATTTCACTTGAAGAATTCGGGATCCACATTATCTATGTGGATTAAATATCCCCTTATCATACGCTTTCTCAATTGAACACATTCAAATCTCTAAGGTTCTACGCACAAAATACTTCGAAAATAAGCTGCCCAGATACCCGTCGACGTAGATTAAATGAAAAAGTGCCCTCTCTCTGGAGATGACAGATCTGTATGTTCGAATCCCAGCTTCGAAAAAAAGACATTCAAACCCATACTCTGCCATCGGACATGAAATATGTAAATCTTTATCCGTCAGTCAATAAAATTCTTTTCCACTGGTCGATCGTGCAGTTTTCACGCTCTCTGCACCAGGCTAATCAAATCCGAGTATTGGCTTATAAAAGCCACCATTCCATCTTGGTACTAAAGTGCATGAAGTTATTTCAGGAAAATATCGATGAAAACAGGAATACCACTGCTCTTCTGGAATTCTTTGTTTCCAGCCGAGATTCGACTGTGTTTTTTGTTTTCCTGGTTGTGCATTGTAACACGCGTCGGTCACTATAGATTAGTGTTTTTCTTTTTCTATTTGATTTGGACGAGGGAACTCCGTTCCCTAATTTTTGCTTATCGCTCTTGACGACGGAGAGGGTCTCCGTAATTTTACATTTTTTAGACATGGTCAGCCATGCTGGGCATTTGCCTGTTGCTGACTCTCATTTTGTATTTGTATTAGTTTTGGCTTTATTGCTGGATGTTTTCTGTCTCTAGTAATGACAGAATATCCCCATATGCAGATTATATTGGCCACAGTTCATGTCAGATGCTCCATTTCTATGGTAACTGCACGTGTAGACTTTCTACTTGTATAGCATCCTAATGTAACCCCGAGTTCAAGATTACAACGAGTGGTCATGTCGACGACTGTGCTTATCCACCACCTCTTCCTACTTATATCCTGGTTGTCCACCTAGCGACAATTGTGGATTAAGGAAATTAAATGATATGCGTAGATGTCTGGACACTTATTGGCACGTAGCGCATATTTTTAATACACTGAGGGATCAACCGTATTCAAACATCCATCTAACTAGCAGATCCTTCCTCTAATTCAGTTAGAACTCAGACAGTAAATAGGGATACTAGGGAAATATAGACTTTGAATATGGTGAAGTGATAGGGTATTAGCTTTGCGAAGAAAATTGAAATTTTTGCGATGTTATACGCGTGCCCCATTCCACATTGAGAAGTAGACAGCAACTGTATAACCACTACAAAGCAGAAGTCGGGCAACGAGACCGTTGCCCGACCCGAGCAAGAGGCTGATTCACTTGCGTCCGGGATTTATTCAGCGGATCTCTGGGAACTCCATTGAGAGGGAGTCGAGATCATTGATGTTAAAGGATGAGCAGCACAGTCTGGAGCGGCCAAGAGTGGGGATGCAGTCCTGTCGTCGAGCACGACGGTGCTCACGGTTTGTGTCAGTTGCTTCAGTCCTCGCTCGGAGTGAGCCTCCCGTGACGGTGTCGAACGAAGTGTAAATAAGGCATGGGCTGTAAACAAATGGTGATTGAGCCGGCAACTCTGACACTCTGATACCAGGCAAGCAGGTCTGATACCAGGAAAGCGACGGACTTGACGCCTAAAGTTTTCCTCTTCGGGGTCATGGCCGTGGTGTTAGAGCAAGGCGGCCGCCAGCAACGCCGACACTCCGTCGTCCGGCCTAGCAATATGTTCTGTACACAGAGTCCGGTCTCACCAGAGAACGAAACCTGAGTTTCTTAGGAGAAGGGTTGGAAAAGTCAAGCGGTACAGAAAGGCCATTCTCCCGTTGAAGACTTCAGTTATTTGCTTTCCTGAGTTCCTCAATAGTCTCTCATTCAGAAGGGCGGCGAAGAGATAATAACATTCATGATGGTAAGGGTGGAGGCATCGATTTATTCTAGGTTCTAGCCATCATTAAAAATGTGCGTTTTCCGTATAGCTCATATGCTTGTCTTTTTCTCTCCTACGAGAAAACAATCTAGTCATTGGCGGTAAAATACATGGTCGTGAGCGACTATTGGACCGCCGTAGCGGAGAGAACGCCCGGGTCCTCTGGATCGGTTGCGACCAGGACAAACCCCCAGACGTGACTGGGGGGTTATTGCCGAGAGAGAGTTGAAAACTGGCTTCGGTCAAGGAGTTCCTGACTTTGTGAATTTGGTTACGCGGGTGTTCCACTTCTGTGGCATGGGAAAAGAGATGACCAGCAATATATGGATGGGGAAAGAAGTAGACCGACAAGATCAGCTGAGACTACCTTCCTTCCCTCACTCCCTTCAAAACCTTTACCGATTGCACTATGCCGGCACGCATCTGGACAGCTTATTTCCAAGACTTTTGTAGGGGAGAACCTTAGACCCTCCTCCACGTTCAGAGAGTGCTTAGGGTACCTCCTGACCTCGAGTGGTGGACCTAATGGATGGGTACTTGGCCATTAGTGTGAATCCGTTTTCGGGCGCCATTGTAAATAAAATGCCGTTTTGTCGACGCCAAGATTCGAGCCTATGGATTTGTTATCGCCGAGGAGACCGCTTTTCCATAGGCAGAAGACTTTGAGCCATGGCAGACGAAGTGTGGGGCTTGAGACGAAATGGGTGAAACAAAAAAAATTGACGTACAAATAAATTGAACGCGAAACCATTATGAGTGAGCGCTTTGAAGCAAGCACAGCGAAATGGCGACATTTGTCTAATGTTCAAAAGCAGCTATGCTACGTGTCGGCAGAGAGTGGAACGCAAGACAAAAAAAAAATGCGGAAACATGTGATCGATAATCGGCTACTGGATACTTTAGCGGAACGGAGAATTGGCAGACATGGTCGAATCAAGAGAATGGTCACAGTAGTTAAATCACAGCAGATATGAAACCCGAGATAATCTCCGGAGGTTTCTGAACTTGCAATTCAACACACGTTATACTGTATAGGGTTTAGCAGCTGATGGCCGATTCGAAAGCCTTTATTGTCCACTGGAAAAAAAAATCTAAAATCTTCCAGTTCGTTAAAGGCCCACAGATTGGACAGTGCATGAGCATCAGGGGGTAATGTGTTCTGAAGAATCCCATTTTCAATTCCATCGTGCGGATGGATGAACGAGGGCGAACATGGAGAAAACCGAACAAACGCTTAGACCCCAGGTACCGACACACAGACACAGCCAGGCCTCTGTAGGCAGGTGGAAGCAATCTTGCAGTTTGCGTAGGCCTTTGTGTATGTCTTTTTGGCACTCTCTGCTTGGGTTCTTTAATCCGTGTGGAGCGACATCTTACAGACAGAATACACTTAGAGCTTGCCTCTTACCACGTACATACTGTTATGCTCATTGGTTTACACCAATGATTACAGGTGCTACCAACAAGACAATGCCCCTATCACAAAGCTCGTATTGTCCACAGAGGGTTCGACTAGCATGAAGGTGACTTTACCGTGCTTCGTTTGCTTCCACAATCAACGGATCTCGGTCCAATTGAAAATTTGATGGGAAGTGACTGATAGGAACATCAAACAAGTGGATCCATCGCCATCCAATTTAACAGAGCTGGAACTTGCGATTCAACGCATCGTGTCTCGTATCTCCCTTAGACACCTATCGGGTCCATGTCCACAAGAACTGCAGAGGTCTTGATGGTCTCTGCATTTCCCCACGATATACTGAGAAGGTGGATCACAATACATTAGCAGCAGAGTGTTTTACAAAATGATTATACTTGTACTCTTTGGATACACATGGTCCGAATATAAAATGCATTGTAGTGT
>JJRW01S0013368.1:36048-50871 GCA_001188405.1 Loxosceles reclusa | reverse complement strand
GCCATTCTACTACTACTACTACTACTATTATTTTATTTCTCAAGCAAAACGGCTTAGATATGATGAATACCAAAAAAAAAGAGCATGTTATTTACCAGGCTCGGGCTCGGGCGTCACTGCACCAGGTAAATATTCCTCTTCCTCTTCCTCTTCTTCTTCTCTGCAAATAATAAGCCATACATATGAATATTACTTGTCGAATATCTGAATAAGGCAGAAACGTGTGTACCTTTATATGCAGATTCCGCCTTCTGGATATAACGAGTTTGAGAGAAAAAAGAACTCCCATATTACATACCTACTACTACTGAATTGTGTGAAGTTCTGAAATTTGTATTCATAAGTTCCTAATAGGGTGCATTTTATTGTTTCTTTCTTTCCTTCTTTTTACCGATGTTTTTCCGTTTTACGTAATGCTGATTCTGAGAATTTTAAAAGTATATGCAAATTATGGACTTCACAGCTCTAGTGAAAAGTTTCACTTTTTGTTTCGCTCTTCTGTGGCATGAAATAATAGTGTCAAAACAAAAAGTCTTTTAAATATTTATATTCTCTCTGTAAGTCAAAAGAGCTGTATTAGCATTATTTTTCCATAAATGTTCGGTAGGCGAAAAACGTATTATCGTTGCACATAAAGCATTTTCGCACAAGTTACCTTACAGGGGGGAAAAAAGCTTTGGTTTCATGTCACGATAGTCAAAATTCTAAATGATATTTTTTAGTTGTAGCAAATTAAACATACACAACTGATTAATAATAGTTTTCTCACATGGGAATTGACTCTATCTTTCTCTTGTGTAAACAGTTTAATGTGTATTGTTCATTGGCAGTTAGAATCTGACGTGTTCTAAGTAGGTTGCAGTTTAACGAAAAGACTGCCTTAAAGGGGTGTCAAAAACTTTTGTGACAACACAGGGAAGGTTGATGAAATTGAACTGAAAAAGCGCGTTACAGGCCCAAAACACCAATATTAATGGATTGAAAGTAGGAATTTAGTTATGCACAAGGTTATACAAATACACTCACTTGCCGAAACAAATCACGCACTGTGAAGAAGTACTCGGAAACAAATTAAACTTTATATGTGTGAATGCCATGTTCATGTAGGTAAACGATTACAATATCAAAGAGAAAAGTAGCATTTTGTGGAAATCTGAATACGTGAAAGAAGGATGTAGTACTTTTTTGGGTTACTTCTAACTTCGGTACAAGATGTAAAGCAGCCCGGTATCGATGCATACAGGCCCCGTATGGTGTCGTGCGACATGTCTTTTTACAGTTAATGTAACTGACCCTCATGATCGGACCCACTGGTTAAGTTGCTAGCTTTGCGTCTAGTATGGTTTAGTGCATTTTCAGTTGAAGGTAAAATTCAAGCTATGTTTTGCAACTACTGAGGTTTAAATCTTGGTAGCCTGCCCGGCCACCGGGGAAGGCCACAGAAGCGTGACAGATATACATGCTTTTGACATCCATTTTGTGTTTAGCCAAGGATAATCCTGCTAAAAATTGAGCGCTGCCATTAAAGGCAACACATGTGTTTGCAAGATGTCTTGAATATACTGCAGCGCTGTCACTGTGTCTATGAGATCACAACTAAGGGAGATTAGCTGTTGTGGGCAATGGCTCCACAGACCATAACGTCCGGTAAAGGGGCACTTCTGACGCTCGAGAGAAAAAGAAGCTCGATGCGTTAACCAGCTGACCTCCAAACACAAACACAGCCGTCGACACTGCCCAAATTGAACCGTGATTCTCTGCTACAGACCATCTGGTTCCATTCCATAACAATCCAGCGTCGTCGTTCATAACACCATTGAAAACGAACGCGATGGTGGGCGGCTGTCAATGTTAGCTTATATACTGGGCGCCGTAAAACCAAATATTTTCTCGCATAGATCTTGTAAACGCTACTGAAAGACATAGGAACCTCCAACAATGGTGCAATCTGCCTCTGGATTGAGCCCTCATGCTTGTCGCAAGATCAGAAAATCTTACCTACTGGTGGTCTGTCGAAGTCATCCTGAGATTGGTCGCCGTGTTTGTGTACCCACTCGCACTCATGATTCCATTACCTCTTTGGGGTCTGGTCAAACGGCTTAGGTGCCGGTCAAGTCGTCGAATAGACCACGCAGCTTTTTGTAATCCAATAATGCCCCTCTCTCAAACTCTGTTACATGGGTGAATTGCCTTCGTCTGCATCTTAAAGGCATATCAAATCATCAGAAAAACGTATACAGCATGAAATTGCAAAAATCATTTTCGTCATCAACATTAAAGGCATTTATAAACATAATAGGTATACGTATACCCATTTTCCTCGTTGGTGAAATATTAACCGTTCTACAGAACCAAACATGAATGCCCTTGTCATAAGGAAAACCATAATTACGGAACAAAGTTCCATCTTCCTGAATGTATGGTCAATTACGGAATGGAGTTCCATGGTCAAAAATATACCTTTAAACATGATGAAGAAACGTACACTGAAAAGAAAGAACTAAAAACATAGAGAATGTTTTATATACATAAGCAAATTACACGCTAATCATATTTGCCTTCCTTTGAGTTAAACAATTGGTGTTATTTATACTGTAGGAATATTTCCTGATTTATTGTTTTTGTGTAAATATTTACTCATTTATTGTTTTTGTGTAAATACATCCTGAATATTTTATATTTATTTCGCTTGGAGATGGCGAAGTACATCACAGTTTGTTTCTCTGCTCTTTGCCCAGCTAAACTATAATTCTGAACATCAACGTCTGTTATAAGTGTGAAAGACACTCAAATGTACCAAGTATTAATAGCTGTCTTTAAAAAATGAAGAGAACAAAAATATTAAGTTCACTAAATCTGTCATTCTTCAATAAATAAGTTCTGTTATTCGATCCTCATAAAGCATTCCATGAAACTAGTTCAGTTTCTTTCATAAGAAATCACAAAAATTTTAATATATCAAAACTGAAATTCAGTTTTGTGTTATTTTGCGCTAAAAGAGAGGCCCTTTAGTCACGTGTCACGTGGATTTGAAGAAACCTTTTTGTACCGTCTTAGAACTCAAGGTGGATCTGTTGGACCTGACACGTCAGTGCTTTAGTGGGAGTATCTATGCATCTTTTATGTTTGAGTGCCAAGGACTCAAATTTGAACCCGGAAGATTGTGGAGTCGTAGTATGCAGAAGGTACGCTCAGACGAACATCTCTTGCTTCTCTCCCGTCAAACGTAGAATGGGAGCAATTCCTGTCTTATCTCTTTACTCATATATTGGCGGCGAAAGTTAAGGAACAGTTCCGTACTATTTCCTCTAAAAATTCCTTCGCACAGCGGATGTACTGTGCAGTTGCATTGTTGTATATGAGCTAGTATTGGGCCACAACAAAATTGCATCGCTAGACAAAAGGGAATGCAGGAGACAACCACAAGTAGGCAAAGAGCTTTGCTCCTCTGACGTCCTTGAAAATGATTCAATCGTTAGAAACCTTATATCGAATCTTTTTCATAATAACGTATATAGCATAACACAGAAAATTCATCCAAAATCGCTAACCACCACCGAGATATAGGCTAAAACATTGGAACATAGCATCTCCCTTCAACTGTCTCTTCACGATAGATCTTGAAAAGAATCGGTGAAACTGGTTTGGATTGATAAACTGTAATGAAAATCTTTACTTTTTGTCGACGTCGGGATTCGAACCAACCGATCTGCCATCCCCAGAGCTCAAGAGCGGCCGCTTTAACCGATTAAAGCTACGCCGACGGAGTATTGCTCTCGCTTATTTTGAAGTCATTTGTGTACGAACATTGCAAGACATGATGAAAACGAAAGTAATACGTACATCTCTTGAGATACAGTGAAATGGGGAGAATTTAGCGATATATGAGGTAGCTTAGTAAACCACTATTTACGGGAAAAACATAAAGGGCAGTTTGCTCGTGCTAAAATAATAGGAAGCGAAACATTTACAACCATCTTTGGGCAAGATTTCATAAACATCGGTCGATGCCAAAAGAGTTGTGTGAGATCCTGCACAAGAGTTTTGCAACGATACAAAAAAATTGTAAAGGGGAGAACATATCCATAATCAATGAAATGACAATAAAAGTATACTGTAGCGAGAAAAACGTAAAGAACACCATTATTTTGAACGATTACTATCTGATATCTGCTTTCAATAGTGTGCCAGTGGGCTATACGCTGGACTTGCACCTAGCGGAGCTGGGTTCCGCACGCAGCGGCTAACACATACACCATTGTGTACATGCACTTTAAATATATTGGTCGAATATTGGGCCATGTAACCTTGGTAAACTTTGGACGTACTGTACCTTACTTAATACGCAATACTTGAAACAACTCGAGGCGATTTATCTTACCCGAGTATATTTAGTAGACTGCTGTTGCATATGCTAATTTCTGAATCGCGACGTCGTCATAGATAACAATTACAGCGGAATTCAGGAAATCCGGCCAGATTTCCGGCTAGTGCGTACGATTGTGAGAGACGTTCAATGAGCTTACTGAAGAGCACAACATGGCAACCAGGAAACATGTTAATGATTTTACACGTGATAGAATGCTTGGAAAGCTATAGGATGGCCGACGTATGAGGAGTGTGACTGTTGAGTTCAATGCCGCCGCTAATGACTTGTCGTGGGCATTGATGATGTATCAAATGGCAGGAACAGCTGCGCAAAGAGAAGAGATGAAATAGACGGGCACTGACGATTCTTCTATATAAGAGAAATTGCTGGCAATCAGCGACAGCCATCACAAAGCAGTTGCAGAGCCCCTTCGGACACCAGGTATTGCCGTTTTCAAGGGCCTCACAACTCCATGGATGTGAGCTGTTTGCCAGTGAACAAGTGCACTGTGTTCTATTCACACCTGATCACTGGTGCCAAAATTTTCAGAAGTGAAAAGAACACGTGACCTGCACACAAACTCAGTGGAGGAACGTTCTCTTTATTCATATGAGTCGCTTCAGCCTCAGACGTGATTCGAACCGGCAGCACTTCTGGTGAGCAGTTGGAGTACGTTATCACAAGACAAACATGGTTGAACGTAATCGATACAACAACAAAAGTGTTTTGTTCCAGGAAGATATTATAATGGACTGGTGGTGCAAAGCTTCAGATACTGTACAGTGGCACTGATACCGAGGAACCACAATAAAGTATCATAATCCGGTTCCGTGAACCCAAATTCCGCAGCACCATCTCCTCAAGCGCCGACTTCGCCTTTATGGACTTTAATGCCATTGCCCAACGTGCTTCTGCTGTTGCGAAGCTGCTGGATTGTGAGTATGTTAGGCGCATTATTTAACCTGCCCTCTTCTCCGATCTGTACCACATTGATAACGTATGGAATGCTCTAGGAAGACATCTGGTAGAGCAGTCTCGCCCGCTGGTAACTATCCAACAGTTCAAAGACACTCTGGCTGAGGAATGGGTTATGCTTCTTTTGAAATCTGACCACACCCTTATTCTCAATATTCCAGCATAGTGAAGGGCCTACACTAGTGTTCAAAGGGGTCATGAAGCCTATTGAGGACCAGGACCATTTTTTTGTATTTCAACTTTTGCAATTACCTTGCTATCTCCTAGAAGAAAGTTCAGTATCACCACTGCTGTTTAACGCCGTTGTACTCTTTGTTTCTGTTCTTCTTATAGTGTGTTCTTATTCAACGGTCTGGTTACTGCCGACGAAACTTTTCTCCTTTGTCTAATATCCATTGTGGATATCACTGTCGTCACTTCAGCGCAAAGTAGGAACTGGAGACATCTTCACGCTTCGCTCGCCAGAGTATGGCACCATCTACTTGTATTGTTATTTCATTCAGTATGGAGATCTCTTGTTCAAGATACCGTATGATTTTGTTTGTTTCGCTCAATGTTTATGAACTTTTGTTCAAATATGGTTCTAAATATTTTCTTCCTATAGTTTTGAGTACGAGTAAATTGTTTTTTATGTTTGTCAGTAAATAGCTGGTTACTGAACTACCTCATATATCCTGAAATACTACCGAGTTCACTGTAACTCAAGAGATGTACGCATTACTTTTGTTTCCATCATATCTGTAAAACCAAATCAGTTTCACTTGTTTCTTCAAGGTTTATCGTGAAAAAACCGTTGAAGAGAGAAACACTGTTCCAGTATTTTAGCTTCTGTCTCGGTTATGGTGAATTTTCTATGTTATGCTTGCAACGTCTCTCTGGTCCGAGCACACTGACAGAGCATGATTAGTAGCGATATATGCAGAGAAGTTTGCTGACTGATGCTTGTCAGTAAACTTCTCTGCAGTTCAGTTTCAAAGTTTGAATTCTTTAAATTCTTCACACGGCAAGATACTTGCCATTATTATAAAACTTATCTAAGTTCCAAAGTATAAAATACATTAAACAGTAAAAATAGAAACTGAAGCTCCAAAAAAAAAAAAAATATGCGTATTCAGCTTATAGAAATTTCCATTCTTAGAAAATAGTAACCATTAAGTCAGGGACCAACTCATTTAATTAAACAAGGATTCAGCACATTGTTATACAAAAAACAAGTTTATTAAGTTGACCAGGTTTCGACAGGTCTGGTCCGGACTTTTTCCAAACTATGAACGATCCACAGTTTTCGATGAAGGAAGGTCTTGTGTAGAAGTAGGAGAACCGGAATTTAGTCCGTCACCAAATCTCTAGTTGATGAAATCTCACTAATGAATTCCAAGCCGTGCTCATGGGTGGATTTCATGGAGTCGAAATCCAATGGGGACGAAATAATATTTTAGGTGCATTCATAAATCACCGATTCACTTTTCGGTCACCACCTGAAATATTATTTCGGCCCGTTCTCCTTTAGAATTAGATTTCCTGGAAGACTTCTTTATCAACGTACATTCTACGACCTTAGTCAACGACCACAGGTTTACTCCACTCATGAGCATGGCTTGAAATTCCTTAGTGAGACTTCATCAACTACAAGTTGGCAACAGGCTAAAAACCAGTTCTCCTTCTTCAACGCAAGACCTTTCCTTATCGGCAACCGATGACCGTTCATAGTTTCGAAATGTCAGGCCCAGACCTGTCGAAACCTGATCAACTTAATAAATTTGTTGTTTGTGCAACAACGTGCTGAATCCTTGTATAATTAAACGAGTTCGTCTCTGACCTAATGGTTACTATTTTCGAAGCAGAGAAATTTCTATAAGCTGAATATGCATATTTTCGTGCTAAAATATCCGAACATCTAGTAATAGTTTTTTCTCCCTTTACAAAAGGGTCGTCAATAAGAGATTGACTCTCCGGTTGATTTCCACTAATTTGCAAAAACAATCACGCAACATGAATGAATTGTCGTAAGCGAATGAAGCTTTACATTTATGATTATCATGTTTATATATATATAAGTAAATGATTACAATATCAGAGCAAAAGGATAGTTTATTGCGGAACGATAAACAAACGAAAGGAGCCTCTAGTACCTTGTTCGCCTAATTCTAGCTTGGGTACAAGATATAATATGGGCTGGCATTGAGCGTGTCCTGGCCCCGTATGGTGTCCTGCGACATGTTTGTCCATATTTACCGTAATTGCATCTCGAAATCGTGCACGCTGGTATGGTTGCAAAGTTGGTGTCGAAGATAGTCTCATGCATTTTCAGTTGTATAATGTCTTTCTTTGTTGACCTGGCTAAGTCAACACCATGAGCACGAGTGTTTGACATTACATCAAAGTTTTTAACCTGAGCTCCCTCGGAACCAGAGAACAGAGCGTCTGCAGCTCTACGTGATTATGTAGAATAAATACGTTTAGCAGACATAATTCAATTCAATAATAAATACTAATGCACTTTTCAAAACAATGTTCCCGTAAATTTTTAACCCAACAAAAATATACACTTTCCAAAATACTTAACTAATCTTTAGCAATTTGCTAATGGAAATTAAGCTGAGCCAAATTAAGTTAAAACAACTTAAGTTTATACATATAACGAGCAATAAAAAGTTAATGCAACATCTGTGCTAATTCGCACCTAAATAATAATTCAATATACTGAAATAATAATGTATGCAATTCAATGGCAATAATATGTGCACTAATTATGCACTAATAAGCCCTTTTAATAATACAAGGCTTTTAATATTCAAAAGCTACTTAACTGATCCAATTTAAATACGTCAGTCAGGTGGCTAGCTTTTATTTTAATACACCAATTTCGGTGTATGTTTAAATCTTATTCCCCCGCTTCCTTTTTTGAAGACGGGAGAAGTTAATTAAGGCGTCAACTCAATTATGAGCTTTTACTTGACGACTTAAATTTTGAAGTGGCGTTTTAGCCTAGCAGCTTCTTACGAACGGACTTAAAATATCCGCCGTAATGTATAATTTCGGTGTGTAGAACCGACGTGATAAATGGTAATCCAGAAGCTGTTAACCACTGCTGGTTAATCACAAAAAAGGCTTCGCCTTCAACTTTGCTCGTCTTTTTGTTTTTTGCTTCTCGTCATGTAAGCTTGTGACGTAGCACCTAATTTGCCTTTTTGGTTTCAATGATGGCAAGACACATGTTAATCCCGTGTTTTCGTGCTACGCTCGCATGTTAGGAAAGGGTTAGTATGGGAATTGGGTTAAATTCATTACAACTGGCATTAAATCCGGTGAGAGATCTCAAGAGCGAAGTAGCATGAGTGAAAAAACCATTTCGTTTATTTATCCACTTCCGTGAAGTACAACGAAAACTGCAAGAAATCAGCAAAGTGGCTCGCCATATTGTAGACATGACTGAAAAGTTAGTTAAGTCTTTTACTCTTTTAAACTGCGATTTCACAAAACGGTAAGCCGAATGTAAGCATTTCTCAGAACCAGAAATGAGATTTCGAAGATAATTTCGAAAAGAGGAATTTTCTGTTACTGCTTCTGGTGACTCATTCTCGAGACATTTCTCTGGCAGGCCGGAAAAGTGTCGCAACTTACTGGAGGCATACCTGTGACATCCTTGCCGCATGCGATGAAACATTGTCCTCCTGGAAAATGGCTCCGAAGAGCCCTGTTATAGAGGCAATAACTGAGACTGAATGATATCTTGAACATATCCCTGTTCTAGTATTGTGCGTGGTATCATAACTAGGGGAGACCTACTCTCGTATCCGATGCCTCCTCGTATCATAACACCAACTAAGGGAGCCGAATGGCGCTCTACAAGAAAGGCAGGATTAAGACGCCGACCAGGAGATCTCCACACATGAAAACGGCCGTCGTCAATGCCTAAACTGACAAATAAATATAATTGCCCAGCTTTACCCTTCGTGGAGGACTTCCCTTAAATTTTGATATATGCTCTGTATATTTATTTCCATTTACTTTTTCTCGTCAATATTGTTGTACAGTCACAATCGTTGCATGCAAAACTGGTTTCAGAAATTTAACTTATATCACTCAATAGCACAAGAAAACGGAATATCTTACTTCTCTTTCTCGCTTTCTGGTCTCCAGCTGTCTTCAGGCTCTGATACTATAGATGGTTGTGGGGTTGCAAACCTTGGCTCCGGTTCCGGCGTAGGCATGCGGGATTCCTCGGCTTCCACGTCTTCGGTTTCTCGAAATGAGTGCTCTAGTTTCCGAGAGCTTGTCGTGCTTTTGATACGCACACCTTCTTCGTCTCCCATAGAGCAGTAGCATTCCGGACTGTTACAAGTGCAGCGGTCACGAGACGTGTCAAAAGGATCGTCAGGATGGTGTTTCTTGTGCCGTCCTCGGTCGCCTTCCACCGTATAAACTCTCTCTGTACCCAGAAGCGCAGCTTTCTTCTCATGGCCTTTCATTTGAGCGTTGGCTTTCTCCACGTACCTTATGTCACCATTGCTCCTGTAATTTTTCTCCAGAGGCTCTGACTGAGATAACCGACGTTCTGACGAAAAATGAAATTAGCAGAAATTACTATATACACGGAATTTACATACCTCATATTAACATACCTCATTTAAACATTATATAGGTCCAATATTACTACAACCGTGTCTAAAGGTTGATCAAAATTCGCAAAACTGCTGGTAAAAAGGCGCTAAAATTGTTCAAAGAAATTGGAGAATCTTGTGACGAAACGTAAAACGCTGCGCATATGCAAGACTATGCATGCACCATGCAAGCACTTGACGTCAATATGCACAAAGAACCTGCACATTTGTGAACAACTGTAAGACAAGGGTTAGCTGCATGGCCAGTTCAGTCAGGTTTTTTGCAATTACTGCGACGTAACACTGATAAAAGGCAGAAAGGATGGCTTACGGCTAAAAGACGAAATGTGGACATGTTTCTCAGAGGAAGAATCATTGGAATGTTAGAATTCCGACGGTCCCAAACCGAAGTTTTTCGAATTGTGAATCTGCCGCAATGTGTGATCGCAAGACCGTAACAAAGGTTAGGAGTTATATTTGATACGCGGCGTATGTTCAATAGTCATGTTAATCACATCGTTACTTGTGCATACAAGATGCTCGACTTTATTATTCGGAATGGTCACCTACTGACGAAGATTTCGACATATAAAATATTATACTTTGCTTTCGTACTTTCTAAGCTGGAATACGGTTCTGTCATTTGCATCCTCTTTATAAGAAATATGATAGTGTTATAGAAAAGTTTAGAACTGGTTCTTGAGATACTTGTTTTTTAGACATTCTGGTGTATATCTCTCGGATGTTAGCGTGTCTGATCTCCGTTCTTACTTCTCCTTTTCCTCACTCAAATGCAGACGTGTTCTCAATCTTCTGCTACATTTAAATAAACTGCTGCACAATCGATTGGATATTCCAAATTATCTTGATCGTATATCCATGTGTGTCCCAAGAGTGCACTCGAGAACTCATCGTTTCTTCTCGCTCCCACGAAACCGTAGGAATAGTATCAGTCGTTCTCCGACTTATTGTTGCTGTAAATGTTTTACTGAACTGTCATTATCTCCCAATATTATCTTCCTGTCTCTAGAATCATTTTGATCTGAATGTTTAAAGCACTTAATGAATGCTTAGTTCCTTGTACATGTCACTACTTGTATTATGCTCTCATCTCTGTAACTGGATTCGTATCTGTTGAGATGATGTATATAAATAGATAAAAGGTTTCAAAGCACTGGGAGGTATGAGCTGACGACAAGTACTACATCGCTCAAGAGTAATAACCGCTCTGCAAGACCAATATTTGGCAATAACCACGTGACGTCAGAGGAATCTTTGTGCCGGACAATTGTGGTTCCCGCTGACATAGGACCCAGAATTTCGCGACAAACTGCTTACAAGGGACGTAGGCGCGTTAGTCCATACGCCAAACATCCAGCAATTTGCATCTACCCTGCACACGTGCACTGAAACCTGTACGCTTTCCGTGAAGTTTGGAATAACAGCAGTGGCATCGGGAACATTGGGGCACTGTCAAGTGATGAGTTCATATTTAGTCTTCAAAATGATTCTCGCCTATTGACTGTTGTAATTCCCACCCACAAAAGACTTAAAAAATAAGCTTGAACAGACAAGAGTCGACGTAGCTTAACTGGTTAAAGCGGCTCTCCGGAGTAGAACGTTCTGGGTTCGATTCCCGGCGTCGACAATCAAGTAAAGATTTTCTTTACACTGTATGGAGAGAACGTGGAACTCATTTTTACTCTCAAAATATCACCTTCCTTCTGGGGATAGCTTGGTGTGGGAAGACGCCATGCCGAACGGTCGCACGGACGTTCACCTTTGGTAATGGATATGATACTGCTCAAATGTGCAGAAACGAAACTCTTGAGCCTTCTGTTCGTCTTTTTTGTCGGTTGTCGTGATGTCGGTTCTGAATTGGTATTCGTGACCAATAAGACTCCGGTTCACCGCGATGCCCTAGTCGATGACTTCCTTCAAAGTGAAGATTTTCAGCGCACTTTCCTGATACATCCAAATCCATACATCAGCGAACTCTCTTGACCTCCACTCCATCCTGGTCTTCCTGGTCCCGTGGAATATGCGTGTGGGGGATATGCTCGGGAGGCGACTTGCAGCCCTTCATCTCTCGAGAAGTACCGTTCCAGAATTGAGAATAGCTCTTTGTGTGGCTTGGAACTTCCCCTTATCAGGTGTATGGAAAATCTTTGTGCAGCTCGTGTGGCTACAAGAGATAATTGGTGTTTTATGGCTCCAGGATCTAGTTAGATCATACTGTTAAACAATAGTCCTAACTGCTCTTGTGCAAGTATAGATGTACTCGATGGAAGGTTCTTGTCAGCGTCTTAAAAACTGAACAATATATACATATATATTTAAAATGGTGACTAGTTTCGGCAATTACGGTCGATTGCCCTCGTCAGATCGACCGTCGTCATCGTCGACACTACCAGACGTGGATTTGATGAGGGCAATCGACCGTAATTGCCGAAATTAGTCACCATTGTAATTATGCATAAGATGTACAGTTTTTAAGACGCTGACAAGAAGCTTTCAAGCTGACAAGAAGTGCGTAAGATCATACTGTGCCAAACACGGGAGGAACATAAACATGAAGACAAACGCACACACCCATGTCAGCCGGGACTCGAACCCGGGCTCCTCAGCACAGCATCCTCTCACCGGTACCACTGCGCCACTGGAGTGGCTCCAAGAGATAATCCAAACACCCTATTAAACATTCGCACCAGCGTTTTTCATGTTTTCTCCGCCAATGTTTAAACTCTTAGTATGTTCATTTTTGTTTCAAATTTGTTAATTGGATAATAAAAGCTATTATTATCCTTTCTTCACATGATTTTGTTCTTCCATAACCTGGTTTCACTTGCATACCACGTTTCCTTCTATTACGACTTGGGATTCCATATATATATTTACATAAACTGCACATCCGATGCTTAACTTTTGGACAAGAGCGTAACTTATATATAGCAAAGTGAATGATATCAGAAATAAAAATTATTATTATTATTATGCTATTCAAACCAAAATTTTTAACTTATGCAAAGATAAAAAGCAGAGTACATTACAACATCAAAGAAAAAAGTTTAACTTGATTAACGCTACATTTAAAAATAGCTTTGAATATTAATACGAGATCTCTCTCTCTCTCTCTTCTCTCTTTCTCTTTCTCTGACACACACATTATCTATCTAATGAATACTTTGGAAAGCTGTCAGGTCCCTAAGTGTGACTGAACGAGTCCTTAGAAATCATCCGACACGTCGCACCGTGGGGTGTATGTAAAGCATTACACAAATCACAATTTTAAAATTTTTGGAGCGCGGTCAACCATGGTGGGATTTCTCTTGTAGCTGACTTTTAATTCGTATTTGTATTTATTTGTACTATAGCAAAAGCTGACATGTCCAATATCAATTTTTGTCGTAAACTAATTCGATGTCTCGAGGCTCGCAATATCCGTAAAAGTCTTTACTTTGTAAAGAAACATACCTTATGTCGACGCCAAGATTCGAACCAACGAATTTGTCAGCTTCGGAGTGACCGCTTTACAGATTACGTTACGTCCACAGTTATCTGGGCAACTTATTATCGAAGTCTTCTGTGTAGGAAACCTTACATCCTCCCCACTCGATAGAGAAGTCAGGGTATCTCCTGACCTCGAGTGGTGGACCTAACGGTTGGGTCCTTGGCCACTGTCCATACGTTCAGGCACCACTGTAAAGAAACTGCGCTTTTTGTTGACGCCAGAATTCGAACCTACGGATGTGACCGCTTTACCTAATAAGCTACGCCGACAGATATTTGGGCAGCTTTATTTCGAAGTCTTTTGTGTATGGGGGGTGATCTTACATCTTTATGACACTAAATTTCTTAAAGCAACTATTTACACATATGAGTTTTGTTTCATATCTTTTACGATAGCCTGCATTATACAGATATGATTTCTTTTCCTCATAACGCGTCGGCAGCGAATACGTCAGAAAATATTTTTATAAAGGCCAAGCGACATTTACAATTCACAAGAACTGTGATAGAATTAAAAACATAATGACATTTAGTATTTCGTCAAAAGTGGCAAAATAGTCTAACAATAAATTCCATGACATGGTTATGGATTGTTTGCCCCCTTTTCCGTTGTTTACTTTTTTAACATTAACCGCCAAAATGCATCTGACTATTTAAATGAGCGTCCTTCCCAAATTCTCAATTACTCTATAAAAATTAAGTTAAACGCTACGTATTTTGCGTAAGTACCTGAATCCAAAGTTCCACATTAAGTGAGAGGTTTCATAGAAAGATTGAAGACTTTTTAGAGCAATGTGATTTAAACAGACTAATGAATATTTCATGCGAGTAATAATTATTCGAAATTAATGTTACAACCTCTTACTAACAGTAAATAGGACAATAGGTCTCTTAAGATATCTCTCAAACTTTTTAAATCCCAAGTTGTTTTAAATTGAATTATTCTCTCATCTTACCTCATATTAATTTTTGCAATTTTTTTGTGGTGTAATACCACTAAACCAAATTTAATTCCATTATAACGATATCAAAATACATTTAAATCGTGATGCCAAATTACACTTATCCCCCAAATGGAATGTGGGAATGTGTTTAAGTGTTAGCAATCGACCATTTGATTAACATTAAATTAGCCACTTCTATGTATCAGAGAATCACGAATGGATTTAACCAAATTTATTTCACTTTTACCCACTAGGCATAATACTCGTCCCTCTCCTAGGGGAATTGTTGTGATTCCACCTCCAATTAAAACCTCCCTCAACTTAAATGGCATACTGTCCCGTGGTACTCGCCTTTGGAATGCTATGCTGGATGAGATTCGTCAATGCAATTCGATTCAATTATTTAAACTATAACTAAAGA
>JJRW01S0013367.1:20335-30658 GCA_001188405.1 Loxosceles reclusa | reverse complement strand
TAGCTTTTAGAAATAAATCTTAGCTTTCGTAGAGGGCGGTTTTCCCTCTCCTTGAGTTTGAACGAAAAACTAATTCACTCCATAAAGATTTATAGTTCAAAGAGGAAAAAAAAAAAAGATGCAGATTAAGTTCCACTTGCGATTAAGCGTAGGTGAAAAGCATGGAGGCATAAGATGAGGAAACAAAATACACACACAAATCCCATTCTCTCTCATTGTACTGTAGAATGAGATGATTTTTCAGCATCTAACGTGCTCGCAACAGCCTATTCGTCTTTGAGGGAAGCAGCTGTTTCGATTGGGCAAGCAAATGGAATCTGCGTGAAGCACTCGGTTATCTAAATTAGTTTCCCCCTCGTTGATTAAAAATGCTTTTTCGACATTGATTCCTCTTTAGCGAGCCACAAATGGGGTAGAAACAGTTAAAAATGTACAAGCCCAGACATGAGATTTCTTGATACTTTTCTGGAACACTTGTTAAATTTACGGTAGCCAGTTATGTCTGTGAAATAGAAAACGACGTAAATGTTGTTCCTGTTCCACAGATTAAGCCAAGAGTAAGGACAAGTTCCGTATTGTTTGTAGAATCGATTGTAATGTTCACCCACAAAAGAGTTCAAAATAAGTTCAGAATTACAGCGTCGGCGTAGCTGAATCGGTTAAAGCGGCCTCTTTGAAGCTCTGAGGATGGCAGATCTGTCGGTTCGAACCCGGGCAAAAAGTTATTACAAAAAGTACAGTTATTACAAAAAGTAAAGTGTTTCTTTACACGATGAAAAATCGCCGTGCATCGACTGCGAATCATTATCGATTCCACGTGTTCTCCGTAATTTGATTAAACATTCAGAGTAAAACTTGGGATGAATTTGCGTTGTAATGTTCCCCCACAAAAGACTTCGAAAATAAGCTGCCCAAATACCTGTTGGCGTAGCTCAACAGGTAAAGCGATCACTCTAGAGTTGACAGATCCGTGGTTCCAAACCCGGCTTCTACAAACGGGAGAGTTTCCTTTACAATGGCACTCTAACTTATGGACTCATACTAGTGGCCAAGGACTCAACCGTTAAGTCCACCACTAGAGGTCAGGAGGTACCCTGACCTTTCTCTCTGGAGTGGAGAAGAATGTGATGTCCCCCCACAAAAGACTTCGGAAATAAGCTTGTCGGCGTAGCTTAACTGGTAAAGCGCTCACTCTAGAGATGACAAATCCGTTGGTTCGAATCTCGGTGTCGACATATGACAAGTTTTAATTAAACTTCGAAGGCTTTCGCGGCCAGAGTCATCAACAAACATAGAGACTTCTGGGTCAGCGTGCCGCGTCATTTAGAGCTCTCGGTTCCAACGTTTCGACGTGATTGCACACATCTTCTTCAGGGAACTGAAGGTGAAATAACAAGCTGGATCTTGAACAAAGAATTTATACTTATAATCTGGGATTACCCAAAACTCTAGAAATACCCAGAATTCTTGCGATTACCCAGAAACTTACCCCTGGGAAACTGGATTACTCTTGGGAAATTTCCAAGTTTATGGAAAACCCTTATGATGGTCTGAAAAGGTCTGGTTCCATATGTTGGATAACTTCATCCCATCTTCTCTATTGAAGTTCTTCGGGTGCTTCAAAATTTCTATTGCCTCTTGAACCAATCTGTGGGATAATCGGTTACTTTTTCTAAGTAACGTTGCCTCTGTAAACTTTATCTGATGATCATTATGTATGGCGTGTTCTGCTACTCCATACTTCTCTGGTTGGTAGAGTCTCACATACCTCTCATGAATAATGTTAATCCCGTGTTTTCGCGCTGCGCTCGCATGTTAGAAATTTGTTAGTATGGGATTGGGTTAAATTTATTACAATATAGCCCCTGCAAATCTTCTGCCTGAGTTATCAAGGTTATACGATCTTCTGTTGCTACTGCGCATGTTCAAGAATAGTCGTTTCTGATTGGCCAGTGTCTTTTGGAATATCGTCTAGGATCATCCCTTGTATGAAGTCACTGATTATGTATGCATTGTAAAACTGAAACTTAAATTTGAGTTAATTAGGAGTATAAAAGGGGGATATAAAAGATCGAAAAAAAATCCAAAAGATAACGACAAGCTTATGCTGAATGCAATCCTTGTGCGAGATACAATTAAACACAGTTAGAAACATCGTTGTGCACCGTGTAACAGATGTATTCATCGGACTTGCATTTAGAGCATGAGTTTCCGTTACTGTGTCATTAAAATCAGACTGACTCTAGTCAGTTTTAGTAAAAGAACCTTTTAAACTAGGTATTTTGCAAGTCCTTTTGCTTGCCATAACTAAAGTTCAAATAATACCAAACTGACAACCAAATAATACTAAATAATATACACTGAGTTGCAAGAAAAAATAACTTTGAAACTCTTAACTAAAATTTGTCACTCTAATTCAGAAGTCAGTAAATACAAAAGATTTTAAAGGCAAACAATATATAAATTTATTTTGGTCTAAAAAGTTACAAAAAAGTCGACGAACAAAATATAGAATGCAAATTGGCGCTAAAATAATATCAGAAATATAATTTTTGATGTCACAAGTCAGATACACAAGTCAAGTAAATTTTATATAGCAGTAATTTAAGTATTTTCAAATATGCACCAATTAAAAATCGTATAGTTTTTATTTAGTTGGTTTTAAACTTTTTCAAGAGTTTTTTAAGTCAAAAGAGGCCAAAAATGGTTTAATTTATACAGAAAAGTTTAGCAACTTATCTGCAATAGTAGTTACGTCAAAAAGGGCTCGTCGTTGAGCTTAATTCCGAATTCTTCACTAAGTCTTGAGCAGGGTCAAATTTGGGGTTTCTTCTAGCCACGTACATTCCTAATCTGGAATCTCCTTCTTGGAGGCTAGAGTATTTCGCTTATTTTAACTGCTCACTTCTTTGCCATGTTTTGGTGCGTCACTTCGTGACGTAAGCTAACTGCCTTTCTTCTTATTCGCGTGGAGCAAGCAATTCGGTTAATCGCTATGTTAATGTTACGGTTAGTTTTTAGTTTTCATTACAACCGTTGTTTTTAATTGTGTTTAATTGTATTTCGACAAGCTTATAGTCCATTACATCAAGCTATTAAATGAAAGGAATGCGACCCAAATCCTGTTGTTTTCTCAGCTTTTCGCACATTTCGAATTGTCATCTCAAGGTGCAACAATTCGCAGAAAAACAGCGAAAATTTCTTGTGGCCTATTTAAAGCGTGTTTGTTTTTTACGTCTTACTTTAGTCACTATCTTTGCACGCAACTGTTCTTATCTGGAGAAAAAGAGAGACAAGAAATAAAGGAGGAATCAAAAAAAAAAAACAACCAAAAATAGAACTATAGAGATGAACAGTTTTAGTTTGTCTGTGATATCTCCTCTGTCAGCCTGCTCGACTTCCGTTCCGAAATCTCCCCGAACTCCCAACTGCATTTTGCGAGGAATAATTTAGTTGGTGAATTTTAAAGCAGATTTCTATCTCATGCCTCGTAGGTTAAAAGCTGCAGACGTCGCTAAAAATATCCGCTGCGCTTTCAACTGTCTTCTACGTCGCTGGAAATACAGCAAGGACTTGAAGTAAGTTTATTTTGTATTCTAAACACACTCTCTTAAACACGCATACACATAATTTAATAGTTGCGCTTTGAGAATTATGGTAAGTTCAAAAGAATTGCAGCCATTAGTGTATTCTGTGTGATCCTAGACGAAGTTTCGTAGGATTCCCATGACACCCAGCGAGATATCGTACTCGGCTTTGAAATGCGCTTTTCCCGTTCCTACCAATAGATGGCGCTTTCTGTAGAACATTTACGATGAGCAGATATATAGGAAACCGAGAGTCTGGACGTTTTTAAGACAAAGATTCATGATGGCACATTGTCTGCAGCTGTTTCGTTGAGCTTAGGCTTGTAATGTCTACTAACAACAACTTTAAACTATTTATGTCATACGCTTCGTCTAGAAAGAAACCAGTTAAGGATATACCACGTCATACGCAACTGACATAAAAAAAAGCAATAGCAATCGTCACGCGCAGAGGAGAAGAATTTTACTGAGATAATAGAGCAGTGGCCGTTGAAGTCGAACGAGTCAAATTAACTGCGGCAGCGGTTAGGCGTAACTTCGACGCTTTAGCCAACAATTTTTCCAAATGTCTGATAAAAGCTTATTAAGCACTGTTAGTGTCCTGTAAATAGTCTTGAAACAGACTCTGAAGTTCGAGTCCTGTTCCAGATCATCAGGTTAAAATTGAGATAAGTAAAATCCTTTCACAATAAGCCGAAAGGCCCAGTTTTGATAAATTATTTAAGTCTAAATAAGAAACTTTAAGTTAAGAAATTTGCTTAAGTGAATGTTGTAAGGTTCACCGCACAAAAGATTTGGAAATAAGTTGCCCAAATACCTGTCGGCGTAGCACTCTAAAGATGATAGATCCGTTGGTTCGAATCCCGGCGTCGACAAAAAGGGCACATTTCTTTAGAATAGCGCCCGAACAGGGACTCACACTAGTGGCCAAGGACCCAACCGTTAGGTCCACCACTCGAAGTGAAGCCGGTGGCCTGACCTCATTCTCATCGTGGTGAGGATGTAAGGTTCTCCCCAGAAAAGACTTTCAATATAAGCTGCCCAGATACCTGTCGGCGTAGTTTAACCGGTGACTCTGCTAAACTACGCCGACAGTCTTTCATCCAGTCTCCCCTCGTAGTCTCAAAGCAAGAGAGAGCTTCTTAATGAGCTTTTTCGTTTCATCGTTGCTACGACACTTCATGTGGTGACGTGCCGTTCTATCTCGTTCCTTGATTATTTTTATTTAGTGGAAGCGAGTTTGGATGTTAGCTTTGACTTGGTTGTTAATATGTTAAGGGGGAAGGGATAAGGTCGTTGCACCCTTTGTTCTCGTCTTTTTCATTTTACCATGCGTTTAGCACAAAATGACCTTCTCAGGTTTTGTGCGTTAAACTTCCAACAACCGAGCAACAGCAACTGTATTTTTGCTGCTGTCCTAGTCATTTACATGTTCTGTGCGCGGTGTACATAATATTGTGTCCTGTCAGTGTATTTTCTGAGTCTTTAGTAAATGATGCCAATTCAACACAGCCTTTTTTCGAGCTCGTGGCACCAGGTCGTCCTTATGGAAAAGAGAGCACTATTACAGTCTTGTCATAAGATATTCTCCAGTCGTGATCAAGTCAACCATGAGCTCGACGAAACGGCTGTTAACAAAGTGCTGCAATAAATAATTGTGCTAACAACGCCATTGAGACTTGTTTGCTTCTTGTTGTTGCCAATCTTCTTCAGACATAAAAGTTGTATATGTTCACCCGGGTAATCAGCAGTGGACAACATGACAGACGACCCGAACGTTTTCAGGATTACCACCATCGAGCAAGCCCTTATCTTTAATGGTAAATCTGGTGAAACTTTCGATGACTCTGCGTTCTTATCAAGTTCGGAATTTGTACCATTGCAACCTTCATTACCTGAATATGAACATTGACTTGAATCGACGTATAGTGTTTCTGATTGTGCCATCTCTTTCCTAATCCTGTCACTAAATGTATCACATTATTAGGTAGTCGGGTTAATGTCTCGGGGTGTGGCTTCTCCATCGTATCAGCAGACTGAAGAATAAATAAACTGAAAATTGTTGGTTTGACGTACAACACAAAGTTTTTATTCACTGGTGTAGAGATATAGGTGATAATTAAAAGTAAAACAGAGCGACACTTTTCGACTATTTTACACTATGGTGTTTTTCTGGCCGAGGCGGATGTAGAGTGCAAGGAACTGATGATGCGTGATTCGAGTCCTTCTTTTGATGAAATCAACGTACAAAGAGGTAAAAGTTCGTGGTGACGTCTTGTTGGATCTCTCTGTGGAATCTTCTAAGATTTAGTTTTAGGTAATGAGTGCACTGGAATCATCCCAACTGTTTAGAAGTTCCGCAGACTCTTGTACAATGCAGGAGTTACAGAATTTACATGAACAAGAACGTATTTCTTACCGGTACCGTACTTTTTTGTGTTTGTATAGAAATCTATTAACCTAAACAGCATAAATTTGTATTGAAAGTTTTGTCGTCTTTTCAACAGAATGCCTAGAAAAAGCTTTTTTTTTTATTCACATTTTTTTCTTGAACTTCGATGTTCAGTTTTCTGACGTTAAGGCTTGAAAACAGCAATTCTCTCTGCCCCTTCTAGGTCTAGTTGTCAAGTATTCCCCTTCTATTTCTTGTTTTCTAAAGTTCTTTTAAGCCGCTGCACTTTTCCGATGCCCGTCAAATGTTTATTCGAACGGAAGGGGAAGATGTCGTTAGATTGCTTTGCGTTTTCCGTCGCTGTACCGACCTGAACGACTGAGAACTGTTTTTTTTCCCATTCACATTGCCATTCGGAAAACAATTTTTTTTCATCTCCTTGCGTAGAAAATAATCCGTTTGGTCGCATATCTGATGGGTAGTACAGAGTTCGTCTGCTTTTTTTCAACGAACCAATTAGTAGTTTTTATACTCTGACACACTTTCTTTCTTTCTGTCACCATTAAATAGAGTTGACATTTTTGCAAAAGCCTCGCTTTTTTGCCAGCCGAGTTTTTGATCGGTTAATAATAATGCCTGTCACTGTTTATGCGCCTGATCGCCATTGCATTAGCTTACAGAAATTTTTGAATATGTTACAAGTTCTGGTCGTAAGAAAAAATTTGACATAGCAAATTTATTAGCATGACGAATAAAAGAGAAATGAAACAAATTTAAGAAAGGACGCTAGGCCGTATTTAAATTATGCAGGCTGGTATATCAGTAACACAAAATAAAATGACAAAAATAAAGCAAAAAGTGAAAGAAATAGTGAAGTGATTTACAAAGTTATAACACCGATTTATTTTACAATGCACATAAACGATTCACACTATTACAGGTTTCTAATATTTATGAATTTCGCCCTCCCCCGACACACAGAGCAAACATAAATAACTAGCTGCCCTTGCAACTGTCAGCATAATTAGGAAAGCTGTCGTTCTGGAACTGACAGATCCGAGGTTCGAATCCAGGCATAAAAAAAACATTGGTTTGTAACATTGGTGCCGAACTCACGCACCCTCGGCCATTGGGGTTCACTCTGATCTCTATCAACTTCGTGGGGACGGATGTGAGGTTACTCCCAGAACATGCATAGATAATAAGCTACCGAGATATCGCCATCGTAGCTTAATTGCATTCTGAAACTGGGGCGAAAGTTTGGGAAAGGTTCTTGAGAATCTGTCCAAAGTCCATTTCGTTCTGGTAGGATCGACCAGGTAAGCTAAACTACGATCTGTCGAGGTGAATACGACTCCTTTCCTGCAGAACTTCGCAGTTCAAATCCCGGCGTCGCCAAAGGGCGATTTTTTAAATATACTCTACATACACTTTGTCGCAACTTTGCTAATGCGATATTCACTGCAATAATGAAGTAGACTTTAATTAGGTTTTCAGTATCTAGTAACGGGAAGGGTCCTATTTTTATGTTCTACTCATCAAGTAAAACTCCTTATTAACTCCCAGGCGCAACTAACAACGAAATATAACAGTGAACGTTTTCTCAAAGATAGGAAACCAAAGGAAACAACGGAAACAGAATTTGGTTCACCAACAACCAAAGAAATCAGCATGCGCAGAAAATATCGTGCAGGAGAAAGCCCAGATATCACAATTGCCTCACGGCTGGCGGGCACAAGAGCGCAGGAGAAAATGGAATCTGACTAACGCTAAGAACTTCTCATCAAACCACAATAAAAATGAAAACCATCCGGAAACCTATGTCTGGTCGCAATCTCCTCTCGTCTGCTCTGGAATGACGGAACAACTGCTATTTAAACACCTGGCGACGGAAATTTCGACAAAGAGAACATTCTGGTACCTTCTAAAGGGTAAAGCCAAAGCCGCCTGGAAATGCTCCAAATGGAGAGTCCAGGGGGCTTTGGTAAAGCAGACAAGCATTGGCGAGCACTCTGCGAACCTTCGCCAAAACCGGCACCGTTTGTCATGAGCATGTGCCAAACGCAGAGAATATGCTCTAGTGCGAAAAAAGCGTCTCTATTCCTTTGCAGTGTTCCGTGTGACGCAATGAGAGTGTGTTTGAGAGATGCTTTGAGGCACAGGAATCATGGTTATAGATGTCTTCGAAGGGAAATGTAGTTCTAAAGTTTTCTTATAAGATAGCAACTGTATATTACTAATTAATCAAAAATTCGGCCAACAGGAATTCTAGCCATATCTGTTTCCATCCGACAAATCAAGAACATTTCCTACTTTATTCGTTCAAAAACTTTCTTATTATGATGCAACCCCTCCCCACACAACACACATTGATAAGAAGCTGTGCTGTCTCTGCAATCTTCGGCATAGCTCAATTGGTTGAGCGTTTCTTCCGTTAGTGAGAGACCCGCTGTTCGAATGCCGGTGTTAACAGGATTATTTGATACAAGTATCATTACTATGTCGTTCAGATCAAGCAATCTGAAATATTTCAATACCTCCCTCTGCATTATAATTAGATTTTTTAGGGGGATTTTCTATATTGAATTATTTTTTGGGTACTTAGTAAATAATGCCAATACAACACCATTTTTCTTGAGTGCATGACAATAGCTCATCAACGTGGAGAGCCCTGCCATAAGGCGGTCTCCAGTTGTGATCAGCTGGAGCCTGAGCTCGACGAAACAGCTGCATTTAATGTGCTACAATAAATTCTTGGGATGAAAAATGTGGTCGAGATTCTTAGTATCCTATGTAAGGATTCCAGAAACTACAAAGTGGCTATAGTTTAATTGACTTATTCAGACCACTCTAGATCCCGATCTGCTTATTGGATTTGGGTGCAAGTTGGTAAAAAACTTATATAATATGTCTGAAAAACTTCACATGCAATTTTGAGAGGAGTTAGAGAACAGTGATATGAGTCATAATGACCGGAAACGGATAGGTGGCTTTGTACTCCACCGCTGAATGAAGTTTGAGACGTTGTACGGAGAACACGCATCGTTTTACGAAAGGCAAGTTCGCGGACTGGGTTAGCTGACGGCATTGACGAGCCTCTGTGAGAATGTATCCGGAAAGGTATCCAGTCAAACGTGTACTACATCACCAAATCAAATCAACTAAATCCCCCCCCCCAAGTTCGAACAGAATGTTAGAATGCAGTTGGTTTTAATAAAGCAATAAAGTTAGAAGTGTTAGACGGATGACGTAAGAAGGATCTTGGCACAGATCCTGGAGATCCGTGTCGGTCCGGCAGGCATGAAATTTCATAAGTATAATTGTTAAGTAGTACTAATTGTTATATTTACAAGGGAAAACAAGCTTACAATTATTTAAGAGTTTAAATTTTTGGTATATAATGTAATTAATGATCAATAAAAAATGAATATTAAACATAGAAAATATGTAAAAATATACACACACACATTAAACATAAATGTATAATCCTCATCATCATCCTTTATCAATCCACTGCAGGATGAAGGCGTCTTTCCAACATTTTCGATCCACAGAACCTTTTTTTTCGAAACTGCTGCTGCAAATTTGGTAATCTGGTCCACCCATCTCGTATGTGGTCGCTCTTTAGGAGTTTCTCATTTTTCGTCAGCCACTCAAGAACTTGTATTGTCCATTTCTTATCATGCCTTCTAATGATGTGCCCTGCTCACTTCCATTTCAGTTCCTTTATCCATGTGATTATGCCGTAGATTTTGGTCTGTTGTATCACCCAAGTATTTCGCTTCCGGTCTCCCCCTGTAATACCCAGCATACATCTTTCCATACTTCTTTGTGTGGTCCGCAGTTTCTGAATTGCCTTTGCTGTTAATGTCCATGTTTCACACTTATACGTCAGAATAGGAAGAACACTGGTTGAAAACTTTTCTTTTTAAACCCACAATGCCATATTTTCTTCAAATATTATACTATTTCTTCCGAAAGTTCTTCACCCAAGTTTCACTCTGCGATTAATTTCATCCATAATGTTTCCAGACATAGTTACCTGTTGGCCAAGGTAAATATAATTTTCAACTTCCCCCAACTTAATTTTGTCAACTTCAATAGTATCCTTACTGATGAAATTATTAAACATAACTTTAGTTTTGCTTATGTTCATTTTTACCCCAACTCTTTTACTTGCTTTACATAATTCTGATATCACACTCTGTAATTCTGTTGAATTTGTAGCAAAGATGATAATATTATCTGCAAATTGTAAAGAAAATCCTTACTTCATGTCGACGCCGGGAATCGAACCCGGAACGTTCTACTCCGGAGAGCCGCTTTAACCGGTTAAGCTACGTC
>JJRW01S0013312.1:18667-34229 GCA_001188405.1 Loxosceles reclusa | reverse complement strand
CCTTTACCTTTTTTATCCTATGCTTAGCGTCAATAAATTTTAAAACCTACACAGCCTCCAATGTTTCAGACTCCCACCGCAAACTCCGACACACGAGCAACCGTTAAACTGACGAAATAATCCAAATTACTCACCCTCTTTCGCCGACAACGCAACCAAACTTTAATCCAGAACGTCGACTCCTAAAATCCTATCTCCAAATTTGTACCACCACGCTAACTCTTGACCTCGCTAGACGGACGACAAGTAGAGATGGTACTTTCGAAAGTCAACTGCCAACCAAGAATCACACGTCCGAACGTCATTCCACTAGAAAAGTGGAAACTATCTACCAACTACGCAGTTATACTCGTGCCCAGTCTTTTTAAACGGACAAAGAAGCCCCCAGAAGGCTGACGTCACGTGGTCGTCCAGCAAGTTCTACCCCTCTCTATTCGACCTTTAGGTGATGACGCAGTATTCAAGGTCACAAAAGGGGCGAAATGATTGACATTGCGGGGCTTAACTTTCTACTTCAAAAATAGATGGCGCCACAGCCGTTTCAATATATGTCACCTTAATCTTATAAGCATATCTTTCTCATCTATTTCCACAGCATAACGGGACTACACTGGCGGGCACAACTATAAAAAGATGCTTTATGTTAATTCTATTCAATGAAGTCTAATGAAAGGTAGGTGGTTGGTAGCTGAGAGAAGGTCAACGTTATCACGTCATATGCATAATATTATCAACTTTTTGCTCCCCTTCTTTCGGCACTTGTAGAAAGGAATGCAGCGAGGTGCTTCAAATTCTAAGTTCAAGGATTGTACGAGTTGTTGGACAAAATATTTACACGTGGAAAGGTGGAACATGTCGTTAAGAAGGCATTTGACGGATTGTCAAAAATGGCATGCGATTAGAAGAACGGAAGGAGGAGCGCAGACACTGACACAGGTCGTAAAGACATAAAAGTGGCCAAAAGCGTCATGTCACGAGTATGGAAACAGTTTAAACACACTGGTGATATATGCAAACAACCAGGTCACGGTCGAAAATGTGCCACAACAGACTCTGAGTACCGTTATTTGGCAATGATTGCTAAAAGAAATAGGCAACTGATGTGAAGCCAGCTTGCAATAGAGTTTGCTGATGCTACAGGAACTCGAATGTCCAGATATACCGTGAATGACAAGCTGGATACAAGAGGAATATATTCAAGCAAAAACCTATATTTGTGTCCCACTAACTACGGCTGCAAAATGCGCCAGGTTGAAGTGGTGCAGAGAGCACAGTCATTGGAGTTCCACAAACTGCAGCCAAGTGCTTTTTACTGCTAAATCCCGTTTTTGTTTGGAGGGTGATTTCCCACCTGTTACAATATGGAGGGAGTAAAACACATGCAATAAGTCTGAAAACATCCGTGAAAAGCATCGGTACAGAGATCGTGGTATGGGCGGGCATTATTTTGAATGGCCACACTGACCTTCACACTTTTTCCAGTGAAAGTATGAATGTTGAAATATACAGAGATGAGGTTTTTGATCCTCATGCCAAGTTGTTTAATGGTGCAATGGGAGCTAACTTCCTCCTAATGGATGTTAATGCGCGTCCTCATTGTGCTGCATTAGCGATTGATTATCTCGAGATCAAAGGAATCCAGCGGATCGAGTGGCCTACATATTCGTCAGATCTAAATCCGATAGAACACGTGTGGGACGCACTAGGTGTTACATCACTGCAGCCCCCACCTAGCACTCTCTAGGTGCTTCACGGCACTGTTCGTCGAATACATTGTTACCGCTGGCGCTTCTGGGAAATCTAATACACAGCATGGGAAATCACTGTAAAGCTTGCATTTCGGTCCGAGGTAAACACGCACAGAGTTTTTTGTTTTTTTCCCCGTATCTCTAAACAGTTATAGAACACTAACTTTTCCCTGCCCTACATTATATTACATTTCCTATGTTCTTATCAAAATTATTTTTTTTTTTGCAATGTTTTAGAAATAGGCAATTCTGCATTTTGTCAGGCATGACAAAATAATTTGTGCAACTTCCATGTTCTTCGCTGCAAAATCATTCAAGTTACATGACTTTTTATAGTTGTTCCTTTTATTTTTTTCTGCCAGTGTATTATAAGTAGAGATATTGACATGGCAGAACGAAAAGTTTTTTTTTGGTCCACCCCCTCCCCAGTGTTCACTTCAGTTTTTCTCACCATGAGCATCAGAAAGAATTTTTCTGAGAAAGGTGCACAGATAATTAGAGGTGAATGTTTCCTTTTTAAAATAATATAGAAAACGAACTTTAGGCTATAATATTTTTATCGCCCCCAAATTTCTCGGTAGGCTCAACACAGTCCTTAATTTCGTTCACCATCCGTCAAGTTCAGAAACGTACAATAAAATGTCAGATCCCTAGGTTCTTCAGTGTGTGGGACGCTCTTCCGCTTTGATCGACAGTCGAATGTTTATTTTTTTTTTGCACCAGTTACAGGGTGGCCATGGCCTGTGTAATCAGTGGCTTAACTATGCAGCCTGCCGACCCTGCAATTATGGAAAGACTTTTCCAAAAGAGACCTTTAAGAGAAATATTTTTCGTATTTTCGTTCAGTGAATTGGAATTCCTGCCTTTGCGATGTGGACCGTCGCACGTTGTTATGCCACTGGCATCAAGGCCCACGATATTGAAATTTATCACTAACAGCTGTTCCGGACATCATACAGTAATCGTTAGCGATGGTTGTTGAAGAAGACGACTGCTTAGTGCTTCTGACATATGTGCTTTCCAACACTACGACTTTTTAGAGATCTGGAAGGAGGAAACTTTTTGTCAAAATTTCAAATATTATATCGAATGATTTCCAAAACATTTCACACAGAAACGACGGAATACGGAACTCGTAAAAACATTTCCCATTTGATAAAGCATTTCGTGTATTTAATGTTAGCTTAACAGAAATAAGATAAACGAAATCATAATGAGACTATTAACATAATGAAACGAAACAAAAACCATCTGATACCACCTAGAGTCGTTAAAAAGAAAAGTAGATGGTTAGTGGCACGCGCGTAGGGAGATTACGTCAGGCGCTTTGAAAGAAAACAAGAAAAGAAAATGCTGGAACTTTCTTTTTGCTCCTCGCCTTCGACTGCATCAGGAAAAATATCTGGGCTTTTAAAAGGCCGAGACGAGACGCGTTGGTTGAGAAAAGAAGAGGCTGTGGACAGGCGAGACGTTGGAGGAATTTCTGTTCGATTGTGAGCGAATTGGTAAGGCGTTTTCGAATTTTGGCGAGGTTATTCCGCGATCTTTGTCTGCTTCGGTTGTGAAAGCGGGAGTTTTTTTGTTTTAGGACCCCTCAGGGACTTATTTTGTTTAGTGAGTGACTTTGTCGTTTTCATTCTTGTGTTATTCTCCAGTGGTCGGGTGTGGGTTAAATTAGTTTATTTGTTGTTCTTGGAATTTGCTGTGTTTAGTTAGGCGGGGGTGAATGTAATTATCGACGCCGTAGGAAGAGATAAATAGCTTTGTTTTTAATAAATATGTATGTATTATTTTATTTATTTGCTTAGCATTGACAATATGTATCCGTTGTAATTTTCAGTTTGCGCAACAGTTCTTAGAAATTATAGAATGTCTCTATAAGTCTGGTAAAGTAACAAGTTGCTGTAAATTACAAACCGGGGTTAATTAATTTTGTTTTACATATTTGTTCACTGTTTGCTTATATTATTGTCTAATAAATCTGTTCGTATTCCTAAATCGATCTCACGTCGTTATTTAAGTGTGTTTTCTCTATGTTTGACTTGCCATTCTGACGAAATTTATTTTGTATAATTGTTTGATAATTCTTAATTTGCGGTTCAATCCAGTCCAGTTCCGTAACAATAATTACTGGCTTATTACAGGAGTTTAGCTGGGACACAGAATTGAAGATGAGATCACATTGTTACCATGCTGTGGAAAATACAATCAGTGATCAGTTTCCTGGAGCCAGTCAAACTATTCAGGTTATTATTAATTAAAAACTACACTGCTGTTCAGTGAAATTGCAACACCAAGAAGGACATGAGTTACAACAAGTATATTTATTGAAGAGAATACGCATGAGAAAGCATAAATGATTAAAATTGCAAACCAAAAGGAACATGCTAAATTTAGTTCTTTGTGTATGCACCTTGAGCACCTATAACTTATGCCACAAGGCGTAGTAATGATTGGAAGAGATTTTGGATGGCTGTCTGTTGAATGTTATCCAATGCATATGGAAGACATATCTGCAGTAAGTTAGTTGTAGCCGCGCGTTATGACTTACGGGCCAACCTTCTAGCAATATCCCACACATGTTCAATGTGTTGGGGGGGGGGGGGCAGATTGGGTGACCGTGAAGGCCAAGAATGAGTGACACTTCGTGACCACAAAATAAACGTTGAACAGTGCGTAAGAGGTGGGCAGTAGTATTGTCTTGTTGGGAGGTAGCCAAAGGATGGTTCTATAGCAATGGTAAGATTTCTGGTTCCAAGACCTGACGAATGTACCGTTGGCTATTCATAGTGGCAACGATTCGTAGATGGCGAAAGCGTGAATGAAATGTGATGTCACCTCAAGCCATGACGCTGACGGCAAGGCAACTGACGCTTTGCAATGCAACCCCCACCGTGTCTGCGAACGAAGACCCAGCCGTCATTAGTCCACAAATTGTACCTAGACACATCGGAGCAGATGGAGTCCCAATGTCATAGTTTTCTACACAGTTACTGTCTTTGACGTCGATGGTAAGAAGTTAACGGAAGTCGCAAACATGGTCGCCGAGCTAACGGTCCGTGTTGCACAATCGTCGACGAAAAGTGCTGTCTAACATCGACCGATGTGTTACTGTCCTTCATCGTTGCCGGCTCATTTACATCAAGGATTTTCCTCACGTAGCTCCGGGAATTCCAGTGAGTGAGTTACGAGGTGATTAGTGTCAAAGGGTGAACGGCACAGTGTTGAGGTCGTCTGTCCAACGGTCCAAACGAACAAAGCTGGGAGGTGGGATACCCAGCTAATTAACCCCTCGGGGGCTGACATTTTGGTGAGCCTCCGAGGGGTTACAGGATGCGACGTGACGTCCCCGAGGTTCCCGAGCCATATAGTATTCCGTGATCACCTTGTGTTTGGCACAGCATGGTCTTTACAGGCTCTTGTGCCCTTAAACTTAAAATAACCAGCCAACCTGCAGCTAATTAACAAAGCTTTTCGTGTTGTGGCCTATGACGGAGTGGCTAGTGAACCTCGTGATTCAAGTCAGCGAGGTGGGATAGCCTCCTTTGATGTTATTATAGGCTGTACGTTGAGAGCCTACCGTCGGCTCTGGAGCGGCCAATCCAACCTTTGGTAGTGCGTGGCTTCTGGACCGCAGCTGGGGCTGCGCTCTTGGAAGGTGTCCCTGGTACGCGACCGGATGTGGGCAGAATGAACACCACTGACGTGGCTGGGGGTTCCTGCCGAGAGAGAAAGTCCAAAATTGGCTTCGGCCAGGGAGTTTGGGACTGTAAGTGAATCTAGATAGGTAGGAGTCCCATTTCGGTGGTAGTGCAGAAGAGCTGGCCAGCGATTGCTGGGTGGGAAAAGAAGTACCTCGTTAAGAGTGGCTAAGTACCTTCTCTGCATCGCTTCCAGAAATAAAAGATCCGGTCGATCTTTGCCGTTCCCGCGATGGTTGAGTGAAGTAGACTCCGAACGCCCTGCGACCGAGCGGATGACGTTCTGCTCCTGCCCCCGGAATAGAGTGGGAGTGGGGAGTTCGCTCGGTTAAGCCACTCTTGCATGGATTCGAACGTTTCGTGTGACGCGTTCGGGCTCACCACTCGAACTTGTCAACAGGGGCGGAAGTGTTGGCATTTGGAGATTTCTCCATACTGCTTAACACTCTTCTTGGTGAAGTGGAACGCACTGCGGCCGGTTTCGGTCTTGGCCAATTTTTGAATTCGACAATGTCCTTAATTTGATAACGATCTTGGTGATGTCTTTTTTTGGTACACGATGTACATACAGATGGCTGAATCAGGAGTCCGCAATCAATGCGACGGGTTCTAATGGTTCTAATGGTTCTGATTCTGTTGAGATGGAGTCCCGTTTTCCTTGTCGGTGCCTGAATGGTTAGAGGTCGTTCGCGACCATGTACTGGATTAGTACATGGTTGTGCTAACGCTGTTGAAGGTGCCGGACAATCCATCACCGGTATACGTGCCAGGTGTCTGCTTTCCCGTTCTAACGTGCCTGTAGGTGTTCGAGTTCCCTTACATCGATGCGTAGAACTTTCTTCCGTCCATTTTCTCCAAATGCGCATCACTGTACTAGAGTCCCGTCCAGAAAGTGCTGCGATATGATTGTAGGAGAAACCACCTTTTCTGCAGTTCATCCTCTTTCGAAGTCCGTCAGATGTTCATAATATTGTCTTGCTATACGAGCAGACATGCTTACGTGCGGTCAGTGTAACACCGATAGACTTTACCTTATACAATGATTGAATTCTGCTTTTCACCACGCCCTCTTTTATAATATGCCGCGTCAGATTTCAACCTCGATTGCGCGCGCAACTTATTTGCATACGCAGCTGAAACTAATCATTTGCATTTTTCATGTTAAATAAACTCGTGCGCCAATATCCAGTTCTGTCCGATAACCCTTTATTTGCGTTGCAATTCCTCTGAATAGCAGTGTATTATATACTAAATCGATTTATTCATTTCTAATAGAAGTCGCATTTAATTTTTGCGATTTCGTTAGAAATTCGATTCTAATCATAAAGATTGTTTCCGCTTTGTAAATGCATTAAAAATTGCAACTCTCCTGAAGGACATGCAGAAACACATTAATCATGAGGAATGTACTGGATATACCGACAGGTTGAAAAAGTCTACCTTTCGTGACAAATGTAAATTAATAAATTGATGTTACGTAAAAATATAAATGTTGATGATCATTTAGATGATTTATTATTATTGGTTTTCATTTACAGTGTACACATTGAAACGTTGTGTTTGTTTCAGAACCTTACTAGCTCGTCATAAATCGCGAATGTTTTATTGTCATGGTAAAGCAATCGCCTGGAGATTCCCAAGTTTCAAGTTTGAACTTCCGCTCTTTCGGCGCTTGTGTTCTTTAAAATTCTAAAAATTGCTGAATCTCACATTAATAGTACCTTGGTACCTAACCGGTTGTTCTTGCTTGATCTTCGCTGCCTTTTCCTCTAATCATTATCTTGTTTGCTGTCATCGCTGCTACGCCTTATTTAGGCTGATCTAGGTGACGGTGAAGCCAATCGTAACATATCGACTTCACAGAGAAATGACCCACAAAGGAAAACTTTTTTCTGCATCTCAGCAGTTGAAATTGTATTCTCTGTTCCATAATTGTTTCGAGTAATTTCTATGTGTGCTTCACGGCACAGAAGCGTGATTCCGTCGGAAGTCAATTCATTTGTGGACATGGGAAGTTAGCTGGCTCCATAGAAACCTACACATTAGTTAACTGCCACACGACGAAGCGGATTTTGAGAATCAGTACTTTATACCCCCTAACAGCCAACATGGTGGGGCTACCGTGGGATTAATTGTCTATTACATCGCAAGAATCAGCTCACTGTCGGTAGTAGAGCCGGACATAATCAGCACATACATACGTCCTTATAAACGTGAGGGCCAACGTACCGCTTCGAGTGCTTCAATTGGGGAAGAATGTAAGGGTTTGAACAATATAAGAACCTTAAATAATACTGCACCACAGCTGGCGTACGCTGTAGTACTTTAGTAAAATACGCTTGGCTACTACCACTTTTCAACTTCGAGCCTCAGATATTGTATATATACTGGTTGTTAATATAGGCTCTATAGGACCTGATTCACTGTTCCTGTGTACTTTTTTTAGCAGTCATCATTGCCACTTCTCTCAGCTCAAGCGGGAGCTTCAAGGTGTGGGATTTTCTAGTGGCTAAATCACAACTTCACGGGCCTGGTCTGTGAAGTCCAACAGAGCAGTAACAACAGGCTGCACCAGAACGCACAATAAATGTGGACATAGCTTTTCTCATTCCTCGTTGGCTCGCCATTTGGCAATCGACGTGGTATCTCCGAAGTAACCGAGCTTATTTAGTGTTTAGATCGTAGCATTGTGTTTGGCACAGCATGATCTGTACAGGCCCTTGTGCCACTAAATTTTGAAAACTCAAATGTAACCTCCGCTTGCTGAAATTTGATTGCATAGTGCAGGTGGGTCTTTGTGTCCTGGGCAGACAGCTTTATAAAAATAGCTTTATAGGCTGTTTTTATAACGGTGAAAAATTGTGTAATTGTAGAGTGTTAATTAGTGAAAGTAAGAAGTGTAGTTGATAAATTGTAATAGCACTAATAATCTTTATCATTTATTTAATTATTTGTCATTAATTTGGTTTTAATTGAATAAATCCTTTTATTTTCAAAATTTTAGCTTTACGTCATTTGTTTTTCGTGTATTGTTTTCATTTCTGCTTACCATCCTTGATAAGATGATGATTGCTTACGACACAGATCTATTAATTACTCTGCAAAATGACTTCACCTATGCGTATAATAACCATGGCCATCTTGAATACCAGACCTGAGGCTGAAATGAAACTCTGCCTCTAATCGATCGGCTTTCTTGACGTCATTCGTTGAAGATTGGTTCCAATGATTATGTCAATTAGTTCATGTCAATCCGAAACAGGTGACATCCAAAAAGCCGATCGATTTGAGTGGAGTTTCGTTTCAGTTCGAGGCCTAGTGTTGAGTATGGCCGTGATTCCAGGCCAAAACCTACGGTGTGGTTCCCTGTAATGGCAAACCTCAATCATGGTGTCGCACACCACCGATTAGCTGTGATTAAGACACCATGAAATTATTTTTCCAGTCCTTGGTTTTCTAGGAGCTGTAGCTGTGACAAAAGGTACCGAAGCACCATGGAAAGAAAATGTCCGAAACAGTTCGGAACTTGGCGAATCAGAGAGGAGACTACGCGATTGGGCGGCTATCGTTACAGAGTGTCTGTCACCTCCTGTTAAGGTGCACAGCTCTCGCTACAGAGCGAGAGTCTCTCTTCCGACAGCTGGCACAAACGGGTCTCGCTAGACCCACTGGACTCCAGGACATCCTAAACTGGAATCATAGTCCAAGAGACATGAAGATCATCATCTTAGCGCTACAAAAGTTTGTGAGTTCGGTTCCCTCCTACATTTAGTCTTGCTATAGTAGGGATTCCTACTATCAAACCCACCCTGGGATACCAGCGCCACAACCGTGGCCAATCTTCCCAATTCACGTACTGCAAAGTTAGATAGATAGATAGATAGTTACAGAGGGAGCCACATTGTAGGTTCCTTCTGGTATTCAAGATAGCCATGGTACAGCCCTTCCTATAATAATCCAGAGATATATTATGGAAAGGATGGAAAAGACGAATCTGTAATAAGGTTCCCGCTTTCCTTGCTGTTTCGGCTTACTTGAGAGCAGCTTGTGTCTCTTTCTAACTGAAGTCTGATTATCTTGGAGTATTTTTGCTTCGTGAAGTCAAATACATAGAATTATCAGGAACGTAAGAAATTTACCCAGAGTGTGGATTTTATGGAGTCTGAAGACGCGAGAAAATAGAACGATATTTCTTCTGTAGGGTTGTTTCTTTTAGTAAGCAGTCAACAGGATGAGTCCGTTATTCAGTATTCGGTGAGTTACCTGTTATATATTTTACAGATTGGGGGAGACATTTCTCGTCTACCGCGACATTTTACTCTATGATCCCTGTATTGTAAAGTTCTCCCCACAAAAGATTTCGATAATAAGCTGCCTAGATACCTGTCGGCGTAGCTGAAATGTAAAAGCTGTCTCTCCGGAGATTCCGTAGGTTCAAATCCCGCCGTTTCTTTACAGTATAAATGAATGAAAACATTCGTGTACCGAGAAATTAAAGATTAACGTAATCACAGACTCATATTTAGTTAAATTATTTGGAAATTTTTATTTAGTTGTTCGGAATATCTTATATCCTCCTTTTTTTGTTGGAGGGACACGTTGCAGAAATTGGGGTGTAGTAATCTGCATCTCAAAACGATATTTTGTGTGAATGGTAGGCATAGAATGGAAGGAAAAACCCAGAATTCATCGTTAGAGCGAACATGATTATTTCTAGGTGGTTTGGTGAAACATGATTGAGAAACTTTAACTAAAATAACGGGCTTCTCCTGTTATATTATTGCGTGATCATTACAGCACTTTCTGAGTTATCACTTCGCTGAAGAAAGTCATTAGTTGCTTATTGCTCATTGACTGATCATCACGACGCTTGCTTGGCCTTAACTCCGTTCGATTTTCGGTTACATTGGGTCTAATGTAGTTCGTGGTGGCGTCCGTGGTATGTACTTAGAGAATAACGAAGCACGTTCAGAACTCTGTTCCACAGCTACCTACAACGTTCCATCAAATGCAATCTCTAGCTTAGAATGAACGTAAACATCTGTAAAATAAACTTCTATATGACATTATCGAACATCGTTAGTGAACTGCGAGAGAGGAATTGGAATGATCTTTGGTACGTTTGTTCACAGTTTGTTTCAGCTGTCGTAAATAGCAAGAGTAAACAAAATTTAAAATTTAGTTTTAGGTTTATCTTATTTGTTGGCATTTTGTGTCATGTATTTCGTCGTGTGTGTATTACGCCACATTTCTCCCTTATGCACGAATATTAGAACTGCATTTTTTATTATATTTTTCTCCTTCTCGTAAGCCTTGATTACTTTGTTACTCATTTTGGTGGTATTCCATTTATGAATTACAGCTTTAGGGAGATTCGAAAGGAAACGCTTTTTTCATTATAACCTTGCCCTTCAGAAACTTCCAAATAAAATGTATTTTATTACAGTTGCATTTTACGAAAAAATCTTAGTGTGGTTTCGGCCTCGTTTTCTGTAATGATACAGAAACTGAAACATCCGCATGGCGACCTCAGGGTTTTAGGAACGAGTCTCTTGTAAATTTTCCACTACATTCTGTTATCCAGGTGGCATGTTCTTAAACTGATCGTGACTGTTTCTCTTCTTGCTTTTTCTCAAGTCATTATTACCTCGTCTCAGCCGGCACAGCATTTCTGGGCTGAGCAGCACAAGGCAGCTGTGCTTATCTACAGTGATTTCATCTCGTCGGGGAGCATAAACAATATTATACAACAGACAAGTTGTAGCAAACTGCTTCGGAGAAAATAGTGATAAGGTGCAATGTTTTTTATCCCCCTTTCACAAATCGTACACTTCATCAATACCTTCCATAGCTCTGACGTTTCAGGCGCCATCACAGGCTGTTGCAGTGCGTTTCTTTGTCGGTCATACGCTCACGCTTGAAGAAAAGCCACACACTCTCGGCAACACCATAATTCGCTTGACCAGAGCGTTCACTCGTGAATTCTTTAGTGGAGAAGGATGTAGCGATCAGACACTTTCACGGTCGTCAGTACTGAAGCATCTTCACGACGACCATCAGATAGGTCTCGGCTCACAGCCATGTAGTGCTCCGTAATTGCATTATGTTTGGCACAGAATGTGATTTACAAGTGCTTGTGCCATTAAATTTCATTTAACCAATCACGCTTTTACGTCTTTCCCCTACCCCCTAGAGGCTCAATTTCTTTTTTTTTTTTATTTATGAATACGGGGAGCGACATGGTATCCTCGCCATTTAGTGTTTCGTACTTGCCTTGTGATTGGCACAACATGGCCTTTGAAAGTTCTTATGCCATTAAATTCCCATTAACCAACCCCTCAGGGGCTCACCAGTTTGGTGACGACGAGAAGTGACATGGTGACCCCGAGCCATCTAGTGTTTCGTACATATCTTGTCTTTGGCACAGCATATCCTTACAGGTCCTTGTGCCATTAATTTTAATTATCCAACCAAGTCAACGTCCATACATAAAATAAGACTCTTAGAGAGCTTTTGTGATAATTTTACACTCCCACAAGTATAAGAAAAGAAAAAACAAAAATGTTGGACATATTTTACGATGTTAAAATATTGCTTATGCCACTTCCTCATGGGAGGAAAAAATCTGTCTCTCTCTTTGAAGCTTTTTGCAGTCGTTTATCCGCCATATGTTCGATCTTAAAACTGTAGTATTAGCTTCTACGTAATCGTCTCGTCTGAAAGCACATGACCGGCGGCATCATCATAGGCGTTTCGTTTGTGTATTGATACATTACGCACGTCTGTGAAGAGTACATATGGAGGTCATCGAGAGAGCCAACTCCGTCAACAATTGATTTATCGCTATTGTAAGAAGTTGCAATCTCAATGGGCCTGTCCATTATGGCGAGCGCTATACGTTTGCGTCATGACTGTATCATGCTTAAGCTGGCTGGAACCCCATCGTTGATATGGAAATTCAGGTTTTTCTGTGCACACCCTCAGGGGGGGAATCATCTTTTTGGTGAGTACAGGGAATGACTGAGGATTCCCGATCTATTTACTGTTTAGGTCGTGTATTTGACACCCCATAGCCTTTAGAAATCTCCTTGTGCTATTAAATCCCAATTAACCAAACCAGTATTCTAAGTATGCTTAGATAGTACTGAGAAAAGCAATTGGAAGCACAAGCGGCGCTATGCACCTGGGCCCATATTTAATGAACGTAAAATAATAAGAGCCAAATACGTTGTACCAGTGCCTTCTATAACTTTGTTCCGCTATTGGGTTGGATCTCGGCCATAACGCATTTCCTCTGTAGCATTTTCAAGGTGAGTTCCGCAAGAGCATATAACATGGGGACTAGATGAGTGGAGTAACGTCCTTTTCACGGACGAGTCCCGCTTCAGTGTTCAGCCCGACAATAGACGGATTCTGATCTGGAGAGAACCTGGTATGCGGAATAATCGTGCATTTGGGGTGCATGAAAGTGTCCGATTTGGTGGGGGTGGAGTGATGGTGTGGGCCGGTATTTCTATCAATGGCCGCAGCGACCTGTACATTCTCAGGAATGGGGCACTAACGGCCCGGGCTATATATGGATGAAATCCTCAGACCTATTGTGGTCTATACACTGCAGCAATCGGGGGTGACTATATTCTCATGGACGGTAACGCAAGACCTCATCGTGCTCACCTAGTGGACAATTTCCTTTTCGACGAAGGAATCTTTCGAATAGATTGGCCACCGTGTTCTCCATATATGAACCCCATAGAACACGTTTGAACATGCTAGGGAGAAGGGTTGCTAGTCGCTCATCACCCCCAGAAACAATTCAGTAGTTGGAAAGCTCTCTTCTACATGAGTGGGAGGGAATACCTCAGTCCCTCATTAATGACCTTATTGATTCAATCAATGCCTCGTAGGTGTTCGACATTGATTACTGTCAGGGGAAACCATAGCTCTTATTGAAACTCATTTCTATTCCAGATATTCACACTTTTTTGTCAGTTTGTCTAATGTGCATTTTTTTGTTTAGCGACAAATATCGTCAATAAAATTTAATTATTCCTTATTCTTTACTTCTTTTTCTTTTCTCATATCTGACAATACCTATACATCATATATCAGTCAACAACACATTTCCTCATCCGCGGCTTATATCCAAACTCATACTATCCCCTAATTGTTTTGAACAGTGTATATACACCGGTGGACAAAACTTAAGGACGAAAAAAAAAATACGACGCCCAACGTGGGGAGTCGTCATGAATGCTCCCACCCCTACGTTCTGTTGAACTCCAGTACTTCGTGGTTCAGGAATGGCGCAATTAGTTAGTGCTTTCACTGCACTTTATGCAAAAGAATTCTGGTGCACGATTCCAATTGTCATCAAGTCTGCTATCAGATGGTGTTTTTCCGATCACTATCCGGAATACTATCAGTTGCAATATAACTGTAACAGACCCAACAAAATACGGATTTTTTTTTTCAATTCTGTTGAAAAAGTAAAACTTCCGAAGAATTCCGAAAACGATTGATGTAGAATTGCAAACGAACTCTATTCTGGGTTGAGTCATTTGCACTAAAGTTACCCAAGACCAGTGACGGCACTAAATTCATGCAGAAGGACTTATCTTCAGAGGTGGCCTTTGGGATTATCTTGTCGGATAGCCTAGATCAAACATGCTACTTATCTTGACCTTCCAAACCAGTCATTCAAAGTTTCAGCTGTTTCGATTCAATGAACGAAGTTTCGGCGGCGTACAACTTCAGTTAAAAGTGTTCTATAGTATTCGTTTATTATTATGTACTGTTTTATATTGTTAAAAACTTGTATTAATTAGTACAAGTACGTATTACATTATGGTTTTTATTGGGTGCTGAATTAATGACATTTAAAACATTATGTTTAATTGTGCCTGGAGTAATATGTATCAAGTATGTTTATCGTTAAATCATATAAAATCTCTAGTGACAGAACTAATCGCGACTGGTCACACAGCAGTTTTTTAATTTAAGCCCCGTATGTTGTGAAAATATAAAACAAAATATGCTCACCACCTCCTCACAAATGTCCAAGGTGTGTGGAACGTAGTTACGCCATTGGAAATGTTTTTCATTAATTAAATATATTAAATGTTCATTTGAGCGGCGTGAATTCTTAATTCTTAATAATAAAAGGAAATAAATGTTTTGTAATTTTTCAGTTATATAAGCAGCTTTGTCTCGGGTACTGTTTGTGTCTTCAAATCTGGTGATTTTAAGTAATCTTTTCGGCTTGGTATGTATAAACTAAGGGAAACGTTGTGTACGTGACGAAATTTAAATCTTTATACAATCCAGTTTTGGGTGTAACACTATGTTCATTTGAGCGGCGTGAATTCTTAATTCTTAATAATAAAAGGAAATAAATGTTTTGTAATTTTTCAGTTATATAAGCAGCTTTGTCTCGGGTACTGTTTGTGTCTTCAAATCTGGTGATTTTAAGTAATCTTTTCGGCTTGGTATGTATAAACTAAGGGAAACGTTGTGTACGTGACGAAATTTAAATCTTTATACAATCCAGTTTTGGGTGTAACACTATGAAATTCGGATGATTGTTACGTCACTGTACGTAATCTTTTAAAGTCGATTCATTGTTTGCAAGGGATTTTGCGACCCTCCTCAATTAAAAATCTACGAACATTGTTTGAAAGCTAAGCATTATAAAGAAGTCACACACTACACCCTAGTGCCCGGTGATAGTAATAGATTAAAGCAGTTGAATATTCTATGAGTAATTTGTCAATAACGAAAATAAAGTTGAAAAGCAATGTGTAAACCAGTATGTGCAAAACACCATTATGCCACACGGGATAATCCGATGAAGAGAATGCGGAAGTAATTGATAGGAAGTATGCCTTTCTCTAGACGTGTGGAATAGATAATAACCACCATCGTAAATTCTGCTGGATTTAACAACTACCTTACAAAAAAAAAACGGGCAAATATCCTTTCGTGGACAGTATGCGAAACAGATGCAGCCGTATACATGGGAATTCGAGGTGGTCATATCCCTTTTGATACTTCTGGATCAGTCGACGTTGCATTACTGTGATTACTCCACAATGCTCTATGGGCACCACATATTGT
>JJRW01S0013312.1:1625-13743 GCA_001188405.1 Loxosceles reclusa | reverse complement strand
TGCTCCATGGAATAGGGCATTTTCTGTGAGGGGACGCAAATAGGATATTGGAGAAATAACCACCACGTCCAAAGTTATACGTGATTCATGTTTTAATAATGCGATCTGTCAATCCAAAGTGCAGGAGGGACAAGTAATAATCTTCGCGGAGTATTTAAGAGGCGATAAAACGGCATTGTTTCTCCAGGGTCACGGCACTGAGAGTTCGTGACAATTTAATCGTCCCTATCATTGGGATTTACCTGTGATACGCAAGCTTTTATTTACTTACCTTAGCTTTCCACTTACGTTGGTATGACGTGTTCCCTCAATGACGCGCACTAACGTGTAACTCTGCTCTTTTTACTCAAAGTACTCTTACGGACGATGCATCCCAATGAGCCTCAGTGGCTTCTCAGCAAGGTTTCGCATAACTTCTAAATAGTAGAAACACTTTTCAAAACTCTTCCATGCCCCACTCTAGTGAAGTAAGCGTTGCCACTTTTATACATTGCTCCAGATAAGTTTAGTTCCACCTCAATTTATCTTAATAATTGCACACTGGCAGATTTTGTATGCAGTTAAGAGTTTTATTCCTATCGGAAAACAAATGACAAAAACGAGCAATGAAAACCATCCAACATCAAATTAATTGTTATTGATTTATAACCACGAAATGGAAGCAGTAATATTTGGTCTTACACATTGGCGGAAAATGAAATCCCCCCATCGAGAAGGAATTGTGCTAGACAAACGACAATTAGAAGGCGTGTTTGCATATGTGAAAGATGACGTTTATTCAAATTTCGGTGTTGCAAAACAAGTGTGGCGCTAGTAGTGCCACTATGAACATGCAAACCATGTGTGCTGTAAATACTCGCTGTAGACGTCGTGGGCGTTATTTCTCTTCCGAATTTGGCGTTGTGAGCTAATTCGTGAGCGTGACCACGGCTGCTAACAATCATGCACCGTATACACATCCCGGCGAACTCTTGCTGTAATATTGTGAAACGAAAATCCACCTTCTCGTATTACACGGCCTCGTTCAAATTCAGTAACGTGCTGACATTGCCTTCTTTGTCTCCTTTACTGGCATGCTTGGCTCAAATAAGGAGACAAAGAAGGCAATGTCAGCACGTTACTGAATTTGAACGAGGCCGTGTAATACGAGAAGGTGGATTTTCGTTTCACAATATTACAGCAAGAGTTCGCCGGGATGTGTATACGGTGCATGATTGTTAGCAGCCGTGGTCACGTGAAGGTACGTCTACAAGAAGACCGGGGTCCCCGGCTGCACACGGTACAGTGACTAGAAAGAGAGTCTTTCTAGACACTGTAACTACGGTGAGGACAGAACGCCGTATTCGCTACATGGCTGTGGAGCATCGTACTGCATTGCAGTAGAAATTCGAGCTGTTGTTGGCACCAGAGTGACACAGCGAACTTGTTACACTATGGCCAGCGAGACAATTGTTTTATATGTTCATTATTTAAATTGTACATGGAATTAATAGAAATAAAATTGATTAGTAAATGTTCGCATGTTGTTCAAAATCTTTGACGCTTTTCCTCAAGTGAAGGAATGTCCTAAAAATGGATTTTTGGAATCGGGAGAAAAGACGAGGTTGTGCACAGAAGATAGGGTACGGGGATCCGCTCAGTTTCCCACGTTGGCCTCCCCGAGTTCAGAAAACACGGGACAAAGCAACGCCTTGTGTAACCCTTAGAAACGTCACCAGCGCGCGGATAGGTCAGAAACAGCATTGTGCAGTCCATACTTTTCTTTATAAGAATTTTCCGTGGAAAGTCATGGCCTTAGCCAAACACCATAGAACCCATTCTCACTTTTGCGGTTCAGAGCTCCTGAGTTGTGTGTGTGTGTGTGTGTGTTGGCAGCCAAACAAATGGCAAAACTTTTCCCTCAGACATTTACGACTTAAGTTTAAAGGATATGGTTGAAGTGCGTCCTCGAGTGAGCAGGGAAATATCCACCAACCGTACGAGGCAGAAAGTGGCTTTAAATTACACCACTGACCACTGAAATCCGAGAATCCGGCTGGGCGGGTTTGGAAACTCCCAGAAGGGGGAAAGCAATCCAATCGCATCTAGGAGCCCATCCAGTGCCCCCCTTCTGCTCTTTGGTTTGATCGCGTAAGAGTTCAACGACGGGAGAGAACATCGAAGCGGATAGTATCTGAAAAAGCGTTACAAAATGTAGTTGCTGTGGTATGGTGTTTTATTTCCGTCAGAAAGTTTAAAAATCCTTATTCGATCTCCCTTTTCTATCCCCTAGCATCTTTCTTCCCTAATCCCTCGCCTCATAATGACCAGCAGGAATCCAGCTCTACCAAAATAGCCTTTGTCTATAATAGGGGTACGGTAGAAATAAAAAAAAAAATAAATAAAAAGCATTGAATCAGTCGATCCATAATCTCCAAATAGTCTTCCCACTCATTCATTTCTTCTACAAACCACTATTCCGTTAGGGGTTCACCCGGCCCCTCCGGGACAAGTATGTTGAAATAATGGACATGTTTTAGAGAGCGTAATGAAAAGAGACACAGAACTATTCGGGGAGAGAGGGTAGTACTTTTTACTATGGCCACTCGAGACCGCTTGTTTGCCCTAGGCCTCTCCTTCCCACCGACCAACCTCGGTTCTTTACACATATATATTTCAATCTTTATTTCTCAACCATAGCCTAACGATGTAATAACCAATAGATGGAGCAAAAACCTCCACATAACTTATAAACAACCTCTCCTTAACCTACACCACCGCCATCTATCACCCTTTAACCCTAACTAACCATCTGTGCCTATAATCAGTCGCCTCATACGACAAGAAGTTCCTTAGTTCCCAATCCTCCGGTAGGTGACTACAATACGTGTCATCAACCATAAATTAACCATCACTTGAGCCGTCCTGCCTCTACCGTTTCGCCATCTATCGACATCTAACACAACTACCATCCAGCAACTCTGACCTAATCAGTTGCCACTTACGACGTTTAGTTCCATCTTCTCTTCACCAAGTGGCGTCCATTACGAGTCATCCATCCTTTCCTAACTTGATCAATTCGATAGAGTCGCCATCTATCGGTAAAAAAAAATTCGTACCCTTCAATTACACTTGAAGAACCGAAACTCTATACTCCCCTACCATCCATTCTCGCACTCATCTGTATCCTCGACCGTTTCAAAATCGGAAGAACGCCAAAATAATGTGTGTGTGTGACGTGAAGTGCGCGCCAAGTACCGGCGGGGTATGTAACATGAAGTGTTCCGTATCCATGTGACACATGAGTGTTCAGTGTGTCCGAGTGTGCTTAGGTCAGCGTGGCTCGGCTGTATGGCGTTATGTACAATGGACTGGTGAAAATGCACTAACTTTGATTCGGAAATTGTCTAAAGCTCCCGAGGAAAACTATGTGCCTTTATTTCGTGGCCGCCGGTTTGCATACCCACACTGTATGCAGAGCCAAGCGCTTCGTCTTCTACCGGGATAAATGAACATATATGCACATTCACTGACGGACCCTTAACCCTTGATTAAAAGTATATTATTCTCTTTCTTTCCCTCAGACTGACCCTGTCATGTATGTTAATTTTATGCACGCTCACTGTGCGAAATTTAACATTGTGGTTATTATCAAGAATTCTCAAGTGAGACGATAAATTGAAAGTTGTTTAGTTAGATTCTTATAATCGCACAAATTGTGCTGACGTGTTAGATTCATTTTTATTTGCAGCTTAACATGAATTTGCATTAATAAATTGTTTTGTTTTTACTAAGACGAGTCAGTCCGAGCGGTTATTTCTGGTTTTGATTATTTTTCGACTGGGTCCTGTGGGTAAAACACAACGCGTTGACCTATCTCGATCGAGGACTTTTTAGTTGTCGCAGCCGTATGACAAATTGCAGGAAATCGATTGCTGGAGGGACAGCTCCGAGCCAGACGTCCTATAGTGTTCATGCCACTCACTCCAAATCCCTGTCATCTGCGACTTCAGTGGTGTTAAGCTAGAGCTCATTGGAGGGCGGAATGGAGGTCTGTTGTATATTCTCAGATGAGAACCGTTTCTATCTTGATGCCACTGATGGCCGTATGTTGATGAGAGGAAAGGAGATCAGTTGAGCGCTTGGAACCCAGCTGTTTACGGCGTAGACATATTGGGCCTACACCAAGAGTTAAGGTCTGGGAAAGATTTTCCTATGACAGCGGGACTACTCCAGTCGTTATCCCAAGCACCTTAACAGCAAATTTGTACGTCAGAATGGCGACTGAAATTGTTGTGCTGCCATTCTTGACCACTATTCCACTAGCTTTTTTCCAGCAGGATAAAGCTGGTTCCCATACTGCTGCTACACGTCGAGCGGACGTGCTGCTCACTCGGCGCCGCATTGGACACACGCTTGACACATGGCTTCCTTTTGCGTGGGGAGGAGCCACCTACGGGTCCTTTTTGCCATTCAGTTCTCACCGTTCATCACATTCTTATTGTCTGTCCTGCTTTTACTTCTCTACGTGTTCGTCTTTTTAAGTCGCCGGTTTTAAATCTCCGTTCTCTTTTAGTGCCGTCTGATTTTACCTTTTTACAGTAATTTTTAACTTCCTTGCTCTTATATCATCAGCTTTAGATTTATTTTCATTGCTTTTATCTTTCGATTATGTGCTGGTTTCCTCACTGTTTTAATCACGATTCATTTTTACACTTGCCACTGGTCTTATGTTCACATACACCCATCACAATTTTACAGACGGTTCCACATCCACGTCTCACAAAGTGCTTCTGGCGTCACCCCAAAGCTGAAGATCAGTCACGTAATTTACACTCATGAACATAGGTTAGTGCAGTGTGCCCTGTGTGGGAGCTGTGCCTTACGCTGGTAGACGTAAGACTTTTTTCCTCAGCTCGTTTGTTTCCGTCTGTTTTGTTTTTCTGTTTTTATCTTGCGTTTGGCACAGAATGGCCTTTCAGGTTTTGTGCCATTAAGCCTCAATCAACCAGCCACCCAACCAACCCCATACTGCTGCTGCCATCCAACGTGCTTTACAGGATGTCGACATTCTGCCTTGACCTGAAAGATCACCAGATCTTTCTCCCATCGAACACGTATAGGACATCATTGCACGTGAAATTCAGCGCCATCCACAACCAACACGGACCGTTGCTGATTTGACTGGCCAAGTGCAACAGGCATGGAACTCTGTCCCACAAAATAACATACGGCATTTGTGCGATACAATCCATGCATGCTTGCATTCAAAATCGTAGTGACTGCAGCGGCTATTAATGATTTCATATGCGGTTATTCTCGCGCATACTTTAACTTGTGACTTTGAAACGTTAATCATATAAATATATCACTTAGACACATGTGTTGCCTGAATATCGAACCTGGGCACAACTCCTTTTTGGTGTTGGGATTTCATTTTCCGTCAGTGTAAATATAGTTTCTCTGAAATTAATAATCAAAAAGGCCGCCTTTTTTTCACTAATGAGAGTTAAAATTCTGTTTCTCATACTCTCAGATAGATTTCGAAGGGTAGTGGCATCCAAATTTTTCCATGCATCTTCAATGTCGTTCTTGAATTCAGCAGCCTGTAACGGAACTATAGTTCACATTATTTGTATATATTTCGCGAACAGTGAGTCCTCAAATATTTTGCATTGGGTTGCTGGCCAGTCTAGTTCTTCCACTTTTCAATGGATAGCCACTGTTTGGTGCTCTTGCTTACGTGAGTTGCAGCATTATCTTGCTGAAACACGTGTTTTGTTGAAATCTTCCCCTCAGGGGCTCACCTCATTGGTGAGTACCGGGTGGGACGTGGCTCTTCCCCGAGGTACCCGAGCCATTTCTGCACTTACCTAGTGTTTGGCTCAGCATGGCCTTACAGGTCATTGTGCCATTAAATTATCATTAGCCGAGCAACCATCGTTGAAATCTTCGTGTCAACAAGGTTACACAAATTTTATTTTGAAACATCTTGATGTGAGGAACTGTCTATTTTAAGGGAGATAGACGCTAAAGAGAGAGCGAGAGTTTTGACGGCTTTCCAAACCATGCAACTCTTTCTCTCCATTAAAATTTCTTTTGGGAAAATAATTAGGCCTTTCCTTAAGTTGTGCCAGTAGGAGTTTGTAACCTTCAAGAACCCTCAAGTTTGAATCTCTTTTCATCACTGCACAAGACCTAAAAGCAAATAAATAACTACAGAGTTACAAGTATCATAAAAAAAAAGGAAATGATTCAATGAAAACATAGGGAAAATGTTCCAAGATCTGTTCGTATTTTTTGGCGCAATTGCAATCTTCTAATTTTGTTATCAATTTTAAATAGGGTGCCATCTTCAATATTGCTCTAACAATATAACAAAATATGAGGGCTAGATTTTAAAACACGTCTAACGGTTTCTGACGAGTCTTTCATGTTACATTTTCTCAGTTTCGTTTGTGGATAGCACAGAATTCGAAGTTTTCTGATAATTTTGCTTTTCTCTCGAGGGACGCCTTGAACGTCCCGTAACTTTCCTTATTTCGGAGAAAATTTCCCGCCAAGTTCTGAGAACGCCGAATCTTACGTGCAATTTCTCTAACTCCATTTCCACTCTGATGTGACGCCTTAAAACAAACCTTTTTTTTCCGCTTAGAGTTTTTTTTTGCTCGGAATCAAATTATAATTACAACTCTGGATTTACAACGTGTCGTTTAAACAGGATAATATATCAGAAGTAGACATATTTATGTGGCGGAGAGTGCGCGTAACATGCAGTATTGGTCATTACGCGGGAAGAAAAGCAGACTGATTTGCACATCTCTACGCTTCTTAGCAGTGAGTCATTTTAAATATACAAATTCCTTGTACAAATTATTATTTTAACTTATAAATTATGGACAAAAGACGTGGTAGTCATATTCTTATGTGGAGCAGTGTAGGGAAGCCGCCGCCAATAAATTTGTAATCTGCGCTTTGATAATAGAAAGGGTTGCTTTATTTTCTCTCTCCGTTATTTTTACTATATTTTTTCAGCTTCCCGGAAGAAGCCTTATCATGCATTTTACCAGGCAATTCCTCACTCTTCTATATGTAGTTAATTGCTGGCGGCATTGGGTGAGAGCCTCGAATGGTTCTGTTCGCTTTGTGATCATATCAGGGTTAAATTTCTGTTTGCGTTCCTTTTGGCGATCGTATTTCTCCGTTTGCGTGATATTATGGATGACACTTGAAGTAAGTTTTTATTTTGAAGATCTCACCAAAAGTTTTCGCTACGGGAATGTAATAGGTACGCGCTTATTTCTTCGTCCTGCCAACCGTTCATCTCATGCTAATGTTACATACCACAAACACGCAGTTTCTTCTTTTCTTAATGTGTGATACCTTAATAATATTTGATAGAAATGAACCCGAGAATACTTTTTGTGTTCAGATGTAACACAAACGAAAACGTGGTTGTAAGTGCATATGGAATAGCAGTTTCTTGTTTGTACATAGGAACAACACCTGTCTGTAGTAATAGGAAATTTTCACGTGATTAGTCATGTTTGTTGTTTAGGTAGAGTCCAAACAGACCACATATATTTTTCCATACATACCATGTACACACAGAAATTTATAGTAGGTTTATTGTCTTGAAAACGCTCTTCTAACAATATCGTTGACCTCTACCCGGTAGCGTAACTACACTACCTACTAACAAGTAATTGGACACCCCTGCAAACGACGATAGGTGCGATCCGGATATGCGTCACGCCCGTCACTGTTAAATAGCCTGTGGAAAACAAAGCCATCAGTCGCACGCAAGATGCCACGCAGTTCGGAGCTCTCTGATTTTGAGAAAGGTGTAATCGTCGGGTATCACAGAAATGGCCGATCCATACGTGACATATTCAACAAGTTGAAGTATCCAAAGTCTACAGTGGCCTACTTGATTCGCAGTTGGAAGGTGAGCGTTGATTGATTGTCGGAATGTGCCCCCACCTGGAAGACCAACGAAACTGGGAGTTACGGACCGACGGGTGCTGTCCGGAGAAATTCGGAAGAACCGCACCCAATCGATTGCCCCCATCCGTCAGGAGTTTCAACAGGCATTTAGAAGTGTTGTTTCGATGAATACCCTTCGTAAGGAAGCCTATTTGCTGGGTTTTCATGGATGTGCTGCCGGCCATAAGCTTTTCACCACCAAGTCCAATAGGACTGCGCTGCTAACGTGGTGTGAAGAACGTCGACAGTGAACTTTGAACACTGGCAACAGCTTCTCTGGAGCGACGAATGAAGGTTCACCCTCTACCGTTCGGATGGCAGGGTCTGGGTTTGCCGTCAGCCTGGAGAACGCCTCCTGTCGGAATGTATTGTGCCCACAGTGAAGTTCGGCTGAGGTGAAGTTTTATGCTCTGAGGGTGTTTCCTCATGGTATGGCCTGGGACCCTTGGTCGCAATTCCTGGTATGTGCAACGCAGAGGCCTACCGCACCATTTTGGACGACCATGTGCTTCCTCCGTTGTGGCAATTTACGGAGTGAACCGTGTTACTTCCTGGACGTCAACGCCATCTGTCATGTTCCTACGTCCACTAGGGCTTAGTATGGTGACAGTATGGTTAATCGAATGGTCTGGCCTGCCCAGAGCTTTAAGCATGCCCAGTAAAAAAAAAGTTCGATATCGATGATTTAGGAGAGTGATTATCGATTTCTGTAACCGCTCTTGTCGCATAGTGATTCTGTTATCCGGGACAAACCACAAGAGCTCCGGTTTTAATTAGGGTATGGATCTTATGTTTATTTTGAATGCCAATTCTTCAGAGAAAGTGTGCTATGCCTCTCCCCTACCTCCCCTTCCACTAATTGAGACTGTGCCAGTGAAGCCGGTTCCTCCCTGGGATGGAGCGGCCGACATTCCTGCTAAAGCATAAAAAAAAAATCGATATCTGTTATCGAAGCGTCTCCGACACCCCTAGCTCTGAAAACACATTTCCACCCCTGAACATGCCCTTGGATCACAATTTCAGTTTTATCAAGGTTTAATTTTCCAAAGAGAGATCCGTTTTTCACTTTTTTCACTCTTTGTGAGGAACTAAGTGAGCCGTACCTGTGTGATAAATAAAACAAAAAGGAGGTAGGTGTGTATATGCAAGCTTAGACTATTTATTTTCAAATTTACTTTACTGTCACTGGCGTAGTAATTGTTCCAGTAAGCTTTGCTGTTAAAATTGTAATATTTCCAGCAATATTTCAATATTCTACAGATTTGTTTGTGCAGCAGCAAAAATTAAATTCTATCCGCTAACGGCGGATCACTAACCTTTTAGGCGTGTGCGGGAAATGCGAGCGTCTCCGAGATGCCCGAGCCATTTAGTTTTCGTAATGACTTTGTGTTTGGCACAGTATGGCTTTTATAGGTTCTTGGGCCATTAAATCTAATTTACTTAAACAAATCAACTCAAAATACTCGCAGTATATGGCGAAGTATATTAGACTTATATATAGATATTAGACTTATATTCCCAAGTAATCTGCTCCCATTAACGTGAGTTTTGCCTTCGATTATCTTTGAGCAATACCCGAGCACTGATTAAAAGCATAGGACCTTTTTACTGATGCCTTTTCGATTTGCTTCTTTTGTTTTTCTTTTCAAAATCCACATAGGAAAGCATTAATTTTCAAAGATTTCCTCTTCTTGATTACCGCGGTTTGTTCCTCTTTAAACCGGAAAAAATACTTACAGATTGTTTGTTACGTACTGGATATTACAATGCTAGAATTCGCAGCTCTCGTTACTTAAATTTTTAATGTTTTGTAATTTGGACGATGTAATCGAATGTGCAAGCGCTTCGATTCCCCATCTGTTGTAGCTAGAGCCCACGAACAATGCATGTACGTAATTGCGATTGCGTTTTTGGTCAATATACTTTTAGTTAGTAATGGTTTGTCATTCTTTGTTATCTTCTGGTCGAGTGTTAAGCAAGCCAGAGCATCCTACCTGAATGATAGGAATCGCAAGTGACAGATTTCGCGATTTTCTATGTCTGCGCGCGACTTGAATCGGATCGACAATTAGATAGTATCTTCTGGGTTTTAAGGAGTGTCGAAACGATCCTCTCTGTGAATGGTCGTGAACGTCTCTTAAAGAGAAGTAACAGGTCACTAAGTCTCGTGTGGTCTGAAACTATGTATTTAATATCTAAGGAATTGAGCAACATGACTGAATTGGTTAGAGCGTCCGCAATGTAGATACGGATATTTTCTGGTTCGATCCAACTGGTGTCGTCAAGTATTTTTCTTTTCTTTTTTTTTTTTTCTTTCAGAGCTTTGTCGCGAGTAATTGCTGAAAAAAAAGAACTGTAACGAGCTTCATAAAATTCCTGACTTTCCGTAAGATCTCTATTAAACGCTATGTAAACATGACCTTTGCAAGAGGTCATGTGCACTCATTTGCACTGACGTTTCCACTTGACGTTCGTGACGGCACAGAATTCGTGTGAAAGGGTTTAAAAGTGTGCGGGGGGGGGGGGAGAAAAAGGCGGTCGATTATACAAGCGTAAAAGCCTTTCTGAACTTTTAGTCAAATACGCTGTTTCTACTTTGCGAAATTTTCTGATTCCTTCAGAGTTGTCTCGAGCGTATTTGCTGACAAAGCCGATAAACAGAATATGTACAGTCTATTATGGCTGAATGAAAAATCAAAATCTTAAAAATCAGCTGATGCATACTCCTGTATTATTTAATGAGCTTCATAAATATTAAACTCAGTTGCCAGATGACTTCGGAAGTAAACTTCGAAGGCTTTCGCGGCCAGTGTCATGTCCACTGCAGGGATGAAGGCATATTCAAGATTTCTCCAACATTTGCAATCCACAGCCCTTCTTTTCGAAACTACTCCTGAAAATTTGGTAATCTTATCCACACATCTTATATGGGATCGCTTTCTGGAATGTTTCTCATTTTTCGGCAGGCAATCAAGAACTTGTATTGTCCATCTATTAATATGCCTTCTAATGACGTGCTCAGTCCACTTCCAATCCAGTGTCATCAACACACATGGATACTTCTGGGTCAGAGTGCCGAGACGTTGGAACCGAGAACTCCGAATGACGCGGCACTCTGACCCAGAAGTCTGTATGTGTATTGATTTCGGAAATGTTCCAATACGCGTTTCATCTCTCTCAAATATACGCTTTCATTCCAAAATTTGTGATAGTCAAAGACTACTTACACATATAGTTAAAAGTAATAATTGTAATACTTATTGTATGGTAGTTCTCAAACTGAGTCGTTACTACAATGGGGTCGCGAGTCTTTTAAAAAAAAGTCTGTTTGAAAAAGAATATATTTAAAGATTTTTTCACGTGTTGTGAATTATTTGCTCCGCAGCATTGTTTACTTGTTTCTGGGAGACAGAATATGTTTCCATTTAGTCTTTGATGCACCTCCTCCACTGAACATACCGCTGCCACCCGCCGTCTCATTAAGCAGATGTGCTTTTCTCTTTTCTTTCTCTTAGTAAATGAAAATTGAAATTCCGATGCAATTTGTGGGAACGTGGAACGCACTGGTGCTTAAAATTCAAGCGATAAATGCAAAATTTTAATTAACCGTTCAGTTAATGATCACATTGAAATGCAATTTGTGTACTTACTATGTGGAACAGTATGTGTTACACACTGGGGAGGGGAGGGGTGTGTGGAAGATGGGCTTCTGCTGCTGGGAAAGGAACCACCTTCGTTCCATCATTCAGCTCACGCAGTTTCACACGTTTCTGTTGATTCTCCTGTTTTTAGACAACTTCGTCTCACCATTTTTCGATTTCACGTTTTAAATCTTTTATCGTGCGATTTTAACGTTTTGAAGCGCTTTTTGTTTTCTACTCATTTGTATCATGAGATTTGATGATTTGTTCCCATCCTGTCTCTAACTTATATAGGCATTTTAATATTACACGTATGTTGTATGTTTTACCTGTTTTGTGCTTGTTTTGACATCTGCGTTTGTCAGTGTTCCAGCCGTCACTTCCTTTTCAGTTTTGTTTTTGTGTTTGGCACAGATTGGCGTTTAGATGCTCTTGTGCCATTAAACTCCAGCTAACCAGTGTGCGGAAGATGTTTTTATAGCTTGTCCAGTATTTTTTTTACTGAACTCACT
>JJRW01S0013302.1:31575-41640 GCA_001188405.1 Loxosceles reclusa | reverse complement strand
TCTATGGACTACGCCCATGTATACTATTGCTCGCTCAAAGTATAAAGATAACTTGCCCCCAAAAGTGACCTCTTTACCTGTTAAGTTACGCCGACAATATCTGGGCAGCTTATTTTCGAAGTCTTTTATGGGGAGACCCTTACATCGCCCCATCCCCCTACGTAGACAGAGAGAGAGATGTCAGGTCACCGACCTGACTTCGAGTGGTGGACCTAAAGGTGGGGTTCTTGGCCACTAGTGTGAGTCTCTATTCCGGGACCATTGTAAGGAAAGGTTGCCTTTTGTCGACCTTTCCTTACAATGGACCTGTCATCTCTGCTTTATCAATTAAGCTACACCCCAGGTATATGCACAGCTTAATTTCGAAGTATTTTGCATAGAATCCTTACAACAACCTTACCTTAATTCATGGGGTGTCCATAGAAGCCCTTGCCAGTGTGAATTGGCATATGTGGGGCAGATTTGCCGTGCGCTGAAGTTCTAGCTTCGGGAACACAAGAACTGCATAAAAATCAGAAACTTTGGAAGTCTGCTATAGCTAAGCATTGATGGGATAAAGACCATTGTTTCATCTTTTCTGATGCTAAAATTATTAAAAAAAAGGCACTTACACCACATGACCTCAATTTTCTGAGACATTTTGTATTTTGAATGAGAAGGATACTTTGGTCAATTCCGATTGCTTTCCTTCTTTTTCTTGTGCGTGGAAACCGTTTGTGGCCACGAGAGGGCACAAACGCAGGAGGTGAGATTCCTCAGCGGTACTAAACTCAATCGATAAGCGTAGTTAGTTCTTGAAGCGCACGCGTCAAGGTAACATCATTTGTATTTGTGTCGTCGTCTTGAGGTTAGATGGCTCTATGAGCCTCCGAAACCTGGGCTAACGAGTTTAACTAACCAATTACTTATGCAATTTAACGGTGTTTTTTTCCGACTTATATTATTTAATTACGCATAAGAAGTATTTTCTGTCAACAAATCAGTCTATTCGAATAAAATGAAACCAAAAGTCAAGTTTTCTAATAAACATTTTTTTTTCAATATGTCAGAGAGCGAGAGAGTCAAAAGAGAGCTATTTAAGTATTATTTATGACTAGGTTTTAAAATATATATAAACTTTTTACGTTTCTTTTAAAACGTTAGTTATATCAGCCAAGTTTTTAGGGCCTAAATTGGCTTAATAAATTTGCTTCGGGAAGTAAACTTCACTACGCTCTTCTGCAGAACCAAGTTTCTAGTGGAGTTTTAGACAGGAAATTAGTAACACCTTTTATTCTTTTTAATGAAGGTGGCTATTTTATAAGTAATTTCGTACCTTTTAGACGTTTCAAGAGCAAGACCTTAAGAAACACGTTTAAATTGAAATTTCTCCGAATATGATCCTCTCTTCACTCAAAAGTCTCAACGCTCTTTTGACATGTCACAACCTCCTTTTTTCACTATCTTGTTTCTTTCTTGCTGAGAAGGCGGAGGAATCTTAGTTTTGTCTGTTTATTGGGTTTTGATGTAATAGGGGTGGGAAGTTAGTAAGACCGTTACATGGTACGCTATTCCTAACAAGTAATTGGACACCTGTGATATAAAAGGAAAATGAAATATTTTCACCTCCGGTAGTTGGTGCAGCTTCCACGAGCGGCGATTACAGCTGCGACTCTCCACCAGTCCTTGAATAATGACTAGGGGTGTTTTCTTCCACTGGGCTTGGAGAAGAGAGCTGAGTTCCTTCACGGATTTCGGACGGCGGGGACGCCCCACAGGTTCTTGATAAAGATAAGGTCCGGGCAGACAAGACCATTTGATTAACCCCATTGTCACCATACCAAGCTATGGTATACGTAACACAAAGGTAGCTAGTGTTGTCGTCCTGGAAGTAACATGTGTCCACCCTGTAAAACTGCCACGACATAAGAATTCAAAGTGGCGCAGTAGATCTCTGCGTTGGGAGTACAAGAAATTGTGACCAAGGGTCTCACGCCCTACCAGGAGAAACACCCCCACAGCATAAATCCACCTCCGCCAAACTTCACTGTCGGCACAATACTTTCCCACAGAACACATTCTCTAGTCTGACGACAATCCCAGACCATGACATCCGAACGGTAGAGGGCGAACCTTGATTCGTCGTTACAGAAAACCTGTTTTCACTGTTCCACAGTCCCTTGTCGACGTTCTTTACACCACGTTAGCCCCGCAACGCTGTTGGACTTGGTGATGAAAAGCTTGTGAGTGTCAGCACGTCCATGAAAACCCAGCAAATGAGCTTCTTAAGAAGGGTATTCATCGAAACAACACTTCAGGATGCCTGTTGAAACTCTTAGCGGATGTGGGCATCAATTGGGTGCAGTTCTTCCGAATGTCTCTGGAGAGCGTCTGTCCAAATTAACGGATATGCGAACAAGAGTGACCGGGTTGTGTACCCAATTTTGCCCCATGTGCTAGGTCCGTATGACGACGAATGCACGCTGGTAATGGTCGTTCTCCTCAGTGCTTCCACATCCGAATACGGCCATTTTGGTGCTATACGCAGAACCGCGATTTGTGTGAAAGAACGACGTGACGCCACGTCTGCGTCCGTGTTAGTCTCTGAAGGCAGCACTGTAAGCGCGCATGTCTCTGCAGCAGCGTCAAGGGAGGCCGCAGCAGTGGTGGCCGTGATGACAGACTGTGGTGCAGCAGACGTTATCGCACTGTCCGCACTTTCTGTCCTGTAAACGAAGCCAGTTTCTGACTCAGGGTGTATGCCGTGCCACTATGATGTCGTAAGACCACGAGGACAACATGACTGTCGTTTCTTAGAGACCGGACCCTCTGAGATCCCGCCCGGCGTTATGTATGGTCATCCTGGACCAATCAATTCCATATTCTCGTGACATTCATGGAATCTTGACCAACGCGAGCGCTAATATCGTCTGAAGGAACAACCACAGTGCCGGTAGGCCACGATCGTGTCGTTATCAAATTCCGACACGTGCTAGTAAGCTTTCTTACTTCGTGCACGAGGCATAACAAGCCGCCAACGTGCGAATGCGATTTCCCCGTATGAGAAACCCACTTTACAATCTTCCCTTTTATATAGACTGAGTGTTACTCCAGTCTGCTTCTCAAGCATACGTTAAAATGTTCACCATTTGCATATCCAGCATAATGTACCTTTCATGCAAATTTCGCGTTTGTGACAGTGGGTCTACTTCTTAGGTTTATTAATGTGTGATATGTTGACAACGGAAATGAGTTTCGCAATTTTATGGGTTTTCGAAGGATGGTCGGCCATGGTGGTCATTAGCCTGTAGATGACGTGTCTTTTTATATTTGCATTTATTTCGCCATGTACTGATGCATACATATAGGACGACGAATTAATTAAGATGCTTAACCGATTTTAGTCGAAAACCAGCTGTGGCATGAACATCCCATGTACCGCGATCAAATCATAACCACTCCGGTACCTAATAATTTTCTCACGATTCCCTAGGTAAATATTACGAAACTCACACTTCGCCTGCAGATCCGGATCGAAGCAAACACCGAAACGAGGAACGTCCATATGCCCATTTCAGTCATTGCTGCCATTGCTGTATCACATGCCCATTTCAGCCGTTGCTGTATCATGTGACACGACCGTTCTGTGCACTCGTCACACTCGTTTATGATGGTGCGTTGCCAGTCCCAACGGAAATAGCTTAAGAGTCTCACCAAGACATTAAAATGGGATACTTACCTACCTATGCCGAAAGAACTGTGCCATAGACGGAAACACACTTCTGGCCGATTACGTGACTCTACGGCCGGAGTACAAACACCTTAGTTCAATGGAACTAAGATGATACCGGTATAAGGACGGATGATTCCGTAAACAAGTTGCAGAAATCGCCAACCAAAAGAACGCAACTGTCGTTACCCGTGCGGTGGTCTACACAATGGCATAAACAGGAACACATATAATATTAATTCTGTAACTTTCATAAACTTATACTATAGATTCTCAAGTGATATGATATCGTTGTTGGTGGCTAAGTAGAGGGCACAGAACACGACAGGATTCAGTTTAATTAGTGAAAGATGTATAATATCCTAATGCAGAGAAACCTTGTTTTCTCCATTCTGCCATTTTGTAGCCACACTTAAGAACTAATTAAGTAAGCTCCATTTTGTTCCTTGGAATTGAAGAAGTCACAGTTTCAACGGAAAGAGTGTTTCAAGAATTACCGTGTATCTTACCTATTCCCTGCGGTAGAGTTCCACGGTAAAGTTTTTGCTGCCTGTGTTTACGTCATGTCTCTAATTAATTGCCCAGTAAATAGATAATGCTCCATTTAGCACTAAAGCCCACGTTCTCGTTGACTAGTTTCCGTTCACTCGACCGAAGGATCTTCACCGCTCGATGCATAATGAATGGCTCCGCAGCAAAAGAGTCTGCTTCTAGCGAAAGTTTCGGTTGAACTACTTCAACTCAAACTATCGACTATCGCGAGGAGATATGCCTCAACCGGAAATAACCAGACTTTCTAAGCTCCACTGGCTGAGACTCACACTTGCTCAAAAGAACATATAAATATTAAATTAAGTTATATTTGAGTTGTGAAATACGGTGATGCTGTAAGGTGCATGCAGCAAATGTAATTACGCCCTCAAGCAATATTTGCTCACATAATTGAAAGCCCAATCGTAATTTTAAAATTAAGATTGATATTCTGACTTTGTAGATACAGTGTGTAGTGTTTCATCGAGCATAAAAGCAACATTTGTGTTGCCCAGACTACACTAACAGATGACGACTTCTATAGTCGAGAGGAAAACTCATTCTAACATTGCGATTGTCTCGGTTAATAACAAATGTTTGACCTGTGATTCGTCTGTTTATTCAGAAACGTTTCAAATATGTCTGTAAGGTTTGTGATAAATAGTGTGAGGCCCTCCATCCAAATAACATAGATAATAAGCTGCCCAAACAAGCGTCGGCGTAGCTTAATTGGGAAAGCAGTCGCTTCAGATCTGACCGTTTCATGGTTGAAGCTCTCGCGTCATGAAAAATAGGACTTTGTTGTAAATTTTCTCCCTAACAGAGATCCACACTTGTGGCCATGGAATTTTGGCCATTGGATTGCACAATCGATATCAGGCCAGTACCCTAACCTCCCTTTCTTTCAACGTTAGAGGGTATGTGAAGTTACCCCCACAAAAGACACAGGTAATGAGCTGCCCAGATACTCGTCGGCGTAGTTTAATTACGAAAGCGGCAACTCCAGAGCTCGAAGATCCAGGTTCGTGTCCTGGCATCGGAAAGGTCGTTTGTTACAATTGGCGCTCCAGCTCATAGACCTAACGGTCAGGTCCACCATTCGAAGTCAGACCTGTGCCCTGACTCTTATCTCAATGTACACGGTCTGGCCAAAAACATCCGGACACCCACCGAAAGAAGTGAATCTGGTCGATGACGAAATTTGATGAGGAATCGACAGCTATAAAAACGGTGGTAGTGGTTTGTCAGGTCATACGTATGTGTTTGTGAGACAATGGGTAAGTCAAAGAAGCTTAGTGACTCTCATCGTGGCATTATAGTGGGATGCCAACCTTGTAGGAAATCAGTTCGTGCAATTTATGACATTCTAGACAAGCAAAAATCCGCTGTGAATGATGTAATTGTAAAGTGAAAACGGCGCGCAGTGAAACTACAGAAAATTGAAGGGGCAGGCCGAAGACATTCAGTGAACGCAGCCGTAAAACTCTGAGAGTTCTACGACTGCGTAACTCCAAAACTTCCATGGTCGTGCAACCGCTGACAAGCCTAACATCACTCCCCAGAATGCAAAGCGTCAATTGCAATGGTGCAAAGCTCACCGTCATTGGACTATAGACATGTGGAAAAATGTTCTTTGGAGTGATGAATCTCGCTTTACAATCTGGCAATCCGATGGCCTCGTCTGGGTGTGGCGGATGTCCGGCGAGCGCTTCTTAAGTGACTGCATTGTGCCGACTGTCAAGTTTGGTGATGGCAGCATCATGGTATGAGGGTGGTTTTCAGGGTTTGGCCTAGGTCTCGTCGTGCCTGTGGTTGGAAACATGAACTCTGAGATGTATGTAGACATTCTGGATACTGCTACACTTCCAACTCTATGTCAATATTTTGGGGAAGGCCCATTTTTCTTCCAGCACGATAACTGCTCTATTCACATATCGAGTCTTGTGCAGCCATGGTTTGACGAACTGGGTGTTCAAAAACTGGTCTGACCTTCTCAGAGCCCCAATCTCAATCCCATAGAGCACCTTTGAGACGCAGTAGAACGTCGATTACGTCGCCAGCCAAATTGACCATCCTCACTGCCAGCAGTCACTTCCGCTGTGATGGACGCTTGGAAGCCCATTCCTATGGCCACCTATGAAAAACTGGTGGAAATTCTCCTCAGACATGTGCAGGCTGTCATCGATGCAAAAGAGGAAGCAACATCATATTAATATATGCCTCAGGACTTTCCGAGTCTGTACCACTGGATGACCGAATACTTTTGGCCTGACAGTGTAGGACAGGGTGTGAGGTCCTTCCCCCCTCCCCACAATAGACATATATAACATAAGCTTCCAGACACTCGTCGGCGTAGTTTAATCCGAAAAAAGCAGTTGCTATAGACCTGATCCATGGTTCAAGCCCCGGCGTCGGTAAAATAGGCGTTTGTTTTAAATTGTCTCCCGAACAGAGATCCATACTTGTGCTCACACGGGTCCCCACACGAGGTTAGGCCATTACCCTGACCTGCCTTTCTCTTAATGTGGGGAAGGTTGAGAAGTTCCCCCTTGCAAAAGACATACATTATAAGCTCTCCATATACACGTCGGGGTAGTTTAATTGGGAAAGCGGCCACTCAGGTGCTAAACGACCTAAGTTGGAGTTCTAGCATCGAAAAAGGCGCTTGTTACAATCGGCGCTCCAGCTCATAGACTCAACAACTAGATCATCAGACATGTTCTCTGACCTCTCTCTCAATGCAGGAAAGTATGTGAGGTCCTCCCACTCATGAGACAGATAATAAGTTGTCCTGACACTCGTCGGCGTAGCTTAATTATGAAAGCAGTCGCTCTGGCGCTGGCATATTAATGGTTCAAGCGAAATAGGTGTTCGTTACACTAGGACGTCAGAAGTTGTTTATGACAACGCCTGTTAAAACAAGAATAGGGTATAGTAGCATACCTTTACAATAAGTGGAACTGAGACACAGCGAACAGCGCAAATGAAACGTCCTTTCTCCGCATTAACTCATGTTGACCTTGAACTATTTTAGGCATTTTTGTGCATGTAAAATTTACTGCAAAACTATCAGACATGAACTGAAACAGCCAGGACCCGATCCTTGGATCTCTTTGCCCGGGACCAAAATAGACTGCAAGGCCCCCATCCACACAGAGTAGTGCTGAACAGCATCGTACTTGTAACAAACTTTATGACTGTGATTCACTTACTGTGGCTTTAATGTATAAGTAAAGGTTTCATTCATTATTGAAATATAAACATTACAAATATCAACTGTTCATGGAATTGTGGAGCCCCTTACTTTCTTGGGTCCTAGAGCCTAGAGGCCCATGCATTAGTAAAACACTCGAAACAGAATAAAAATGCGAAAGAATAGTTCATACAATCCCATGTGGTCAACGCAAGTACTACTGAAATAGTACTAGACTAAGAATTAACAGATTAAAGAGTGTTGTCTATTTGATTAACACAAATTTCAGGATTTCTTGCCCACAAATTAACGACAAATGTATTTTTTAAAAATACATTTAGGCAACTGAATGGTAGCCATGGCTTAAGATTTTATTCAGGAACTAAATTTAAAGTAAGTTACCTTTACAGAATCCGGAGTCCAGCGGAGCGTCACCATTTAGAAGTGTTGTGAACTTCGTGACCGACTGTGTTATACGCATGACTTCTAGAAAGGAACACAACCGGTCCAATTTGTGAGGTTTCCCCGCACAAAAAGACTTAGATAATAAGCTGCCGAGATACCCATTGGCGTAACTGTCACTCCATTTGCGTGGGATAACTGCCACCCTTGAACTGAACGATTCAGAGTCAAGTCTTGGCGTTGAAAAAGAAGTTTGTTACAAATGCCGCTCCAACTTATGGACCGCTAGGTCCACTACTCGAGGTCTGGCCTGTGCCATGACTTCTCTTGCAACGTGGGGAAGGATGTCACGATCTCCTCACAGAAGACTTAGACAATAAGCTACAAAGTGCCGGCGCCGTAGCTTAATTGGGAAAGCCGTTACGCCGGAGCTGAGCGATTTAGGTGCGAATCGCGACGTAGGTAAAGAGCGCTTCTTACACATTGACCTTCTCCACCAGAAAACACAGGTTTCGCAGCACTTGAAAACAGACTAGAAGGCAGTCTGTTATTTAAGTACCGTAATGTTTTTTTCCTGCATCTTTATAAGTAAAGAGATAAAAGTCAGTTATAGTTGATCGAACGTGTTAAAATAATGCATTTTTCTCGAATAAGCAGCCTAAGGGTTTCCTTTCTTCACGAAAACTGCTTAAATCCCTTATAAAATATTCATATCGTTGCTAGCGATAGTGAAATAGCTAATTCCGCCTCTTCTTAAGTTAGGCTTAATACGCTCGCCTCCATCACAGCGTGAAGCAAACGCGATGAAATAATATTTAGTTGTAATATGGTGTCCATTGGTCAAAGATTCCCATGTCATAAACAGTGTCTTTCATAATGATATTGAGCTTGCACACATATTAGCCAAAACATTATAATTAGACACCTAATATGGTGATGCAAAGACAAAACTGGTCTACAAAATAGCATTCGCTCGATATTATTGGTCTGCACGAGCCAAACTCTTTATCTCGGGCTCGACTCGGCCTATTGTTTTTGAAGTTCGGCTGGACACGAGTTCTTTTTTTCTCAACTTATATTGTGCTCGGCTCGAGTCTAGTAATTTTTTGGAACTTCACTTCATAGTCAGGACTACATTTGCTATTTTTAATAAATTCCAACTTGTGCTTGCAGATATGAGGCGTTATATTGTTCGAAACTGTGATATACAAGTAAAAGTTATTGCATTTCCCAACGTCTTCTGATATTAAACAGTACAATAATCACCTCTAATTCAGAAAAAAAGGATAGAGTCAACAGTATCAGTACAATACGAAGAGAGCCACGATCTTTTACAGTATATTAAGTGGCATTGCAGTTACCCTCACTTCGTGAACTTGTTGCCAGCACGTTTAGTATCGAATTGGTTTAAGTCGACATAAACAGTATAACAAACCTGCCTTCTTGCCCACGCGAGGACTCGAACCTGAACTGCTCAGCTCCGAAGTGACCACTTTTCCAATTAAGGTATGCCGACGTGTATCTGGACAGCATAATGTTTAAGTATTTTGTGGGGTGAACCTCACATCCTTCCCCACGTTGAGTGCGAGGTCAGGGCATGGGTTTGACCTCGAGTGTGGACCCCGATGGTCAAAAGTCCATGATTGTAATTGTAACAAGTAATCTAATTGTAACAAATCTGTTCGTTTTGCTAACGCCAGGACTCGAACTTGGATCGTTCAGCTTCGGAGTGACCGCTTTCCCAATTAAGTTACGCCGGCAAGTATGTGGGCACCCTTATTATGTGAGTCGTTTGTGTGTGGGGGCTCACAACAGAAATTATAATTCGCGAAGCTTTCACCCCATTCGTTTAATTCTTCCATGATTACCTCACTACATTTTACAGTTAGATACATTTTTCTACTGCATCTTCAGGATCTGCTTGCGAGGCGGAAGTATAAATATTGTCGCTAAAATCAAAAATTACTTTCTGCCTTTTCTTTGGCGAAGGTGATTCTGATTGTGATGCTGAACTTCCAGTAATTATGATATGGCTACTGTTCCTTTCGCTTGTTTCTGCGCTAGGCGTTTGCTCATTCAGTGAATCACGCAGTTTCTGTAAACGATCTTTGACTATCATTAGTGTTCCTGCACATTCGTGCTCGAGTACCATGCGAATCTATCTGAAATTGTTATATTTTGTATATACAAGAAATATTGTTATTTCTTTTGTGAGTTAAGTATTGCATTG
>JJRW01S0013300.1:48135-58893 GCA_001188405.1 Loxosceles reclusa | reverse complement strand
AAGACAACATATTTACTGTTGAATAGACTATCTAACTCTCCATTAAACAACGGAGGACTAATCTTTGGAAGTGTTAACTTCTTTCTGAAGGGAACAAAACGGAAGGTAAGTTTTTCGAACTTCGAGCGAAAATCATCTAGTTGTTGAATTGTTTGTATTGAACGACAAGGAAGCCTTCTCCGTAGCATAGCTCAAACAAACATGTACGATGGGCTTCATATCTGGGGAACATGCTGACCAATACACTCGAAGGGTTCCTTCGCCGAAAAGGAAGTCGTCCACAACCTGGACGCGATAAAGAATGGCGTTGTCGTCCATTAATAGGAATTTATCGCCGACTGTTGCTGTGTATGGAACCTCGAAAAGTCTGAGAAGGTTATTCTTTTTCATTTCTGAGCCGTCAGTGAACCATTTCTGCTGATGTGCAGGACATTGAGGCCCTCTTAAAGACGATACCACCCCAGACAATTCCTCCTTCCCCTGCAAATCAGATACTTCTGTGCACAAATAATGGATATTTTCGAGTACTGCATTCCCTCTAAATGATGAGTTGTATAGTAAAACGTGACTTGTCTGTGAAGAGAACATTGCTCCACTCATTTCGTCACTAGCTGACATGCTTTTCTTCCCGCCGTCTGCAGGCAGCTCAGTATTCCGATGTTGAAGAAACACAAGTCAGAAGTCCGCGAGCAGAAACACCAATTCTGTGAAGTGTGATTCGAACATTACGAGTTCAAACGATGGTGCTACAAGTCGTGCGAATGTGTTGTTTGAGAACAGAGGATTTCATTCGGCGGTTGCTTCTGGCCGTTAGACTTAAAACACCGGTCCTCATTTCATTGTGTTGAACACCTATGACCTTGTCCTTGTCTTCGGCGTACATTTTCCATCTCCACAAACCAATACTCTGGAACACTTTGAGGTACATCAGAGTTTCCGTTACAGCGGTTTGTGTTTGACCCGCTTCTAAGTGACCGATGACTATCCACACTGTTTAGACATCTCATTCAGCGCTTCAAAGCACGATGATCGTTACTTCTGACCGCCTACATCAAGTGTGCTGCAGGTCATGTTTCATTTTCTGCCGATAACGTTTTCGAGAAGCTGATCAAAAATGAGAAACAAAAGAAAGTTTCAGCATTTTCTTTCTTTTTTCTTACAGATCGTTGACGTACTCTCCCTACGAGCGCAGCGCCACTAACCTGATTGTTTTTCTTTAGTTTCAATATCTTTTTTTTCGTCCTGTTTTTATTTAGTAGTTGTGTTACTGAAATTTTAGCGATTTGTTTGAACTATATTTTATTAACACACAGACGTCTGGGTCAAAGTCCGCGTCATTTGGAGATCTCTGTTCCAACGTTTCGACGTGATTGCACACATCTTCTTCAGGGAACTGAAGGTGAATTTCACCCCTTCTGTTGGCGACTCTGGCCGCGAAAGCCTTCGAAGTTTAATAGATTTTATTGTTTTATTTATTAACTAATTCCGCTCAGGGGCTCAATTTGTTGCCGAATATGAAGAGTAATGTGGCATCCCTGAGGTGCCCGAGTCACTTAATGTCTCATGCGTTTCTTGTAGTTGGTAAAACATCGTCTTTATAGGTCCTTGTGCCTTTGAATTCTAATTAACCAATCAACAATCTCCCTTCATGAACTCACATTTCTGGCGAGTACTACGAGTGACATGGCGTCCCCTGGGTGCCGCAGCCATTTAATGCTTCCTACTACCTCGTGTTTGGCATAGACATTTCTTACAGGCTCCTATGTCATTAAGCTCCAATTAACCAACCACCGAATCTTATTAACTAATTACTTTGTTCTTTAGTTTGTCGCAGCTTAGCCTATACAGGCTCATATGCCATTAAACTCCTGCCAACCCAGGAGCTCGAATAGATAGTCACGGAATTAATAATTAATCCATGAAACATCGATATGCGTTTGATTGTCGCAGCATACAAGACGCCATGACAGTTCGCTCCAACACGAAAAAAGTAAAAAAGAAAAACAGATATTCATCGATTTTGGTTTGCCGACAGGATTACTATTTTTTGTGCTAATATTAATCAACTATTAAATATCAGTGCGATGAAACGATAATTGCAGAAAACCCAAGCGCCGGAAGTATGGTAATCCAGAGTGCCTCACCACAGCCGTTACAAGTGGTGCGCGAGGAAAACTAATTACCCCCAACTTTCCTCAGGAAAAATGTCCAATTAATTTTATTCCCAAGCATGACACGTGTCACGCTGTCAATGTTTACCCGCAGCGCCTGCTCCCTTTAATTTGCTGAGGAGGGAAACTTTAGCCCGTGTCAGAGTGGCTATCAAAGAATATTATCTATTCAGAATTTCGGCTTGAGATGAAGTTGATCTCGTGAAAATATCATGGCGTCATTATTGTAAAGCGTTCTTTCATGAGCGTTGAAACGTGGAGAACAAGAAGGAATAGGAAAGAAAAAGGTAAGTTTTATGAGCAAAAAAGAAACAGGGATGTACTACAATTTTCTTTTTCTTTCGAGCATTTCGCATAATTAGGAAAAATTAAATGACTTCAAATAGAAGTAGAATTTATTGATGACGCCGCTCAGTTTGTTTTTCTGCAGTATAAATTAGTATACGCTGGAACAAAAATACTAAGAAATGTGTTTTACAAGAACAATCAACAAATGATTGTTGATCTTGGTTCGTAAAGTTACTCCCACAATACCTCATTTTAATGATGCGTCTGACCATACATATGATTGTAGAGTTTAGAACTAGTGTGAGATTCCCCCCACAATAAGACACAGGTAATTAACTACCCAGGTACTCATTGGCGTAGATCAATCGATGGAGCAGTCTGTCCGGAGCTGAAAGATCCGTGGTTGGTCTTCCTGCGTCGATAGAAGGTCGCTTTTTACATTAGTGCGTCAACAGAGATCCCTAGTAATTCAAGTCCACCATTTGAAGTGAGGCAGAGCCTGACATCTCAACTTCATAGGGAGAGATGTGAGGTTCCACCAACCCCAAGAGGTACATTTAAAAAGATTCCCAGGTACACGTCAGGGTAGCTCAGTTTGTAGGGGTGTCTTTTGGAAGCTGACAAATTCGTGGTCAGACTTCTGGCGTCAACAAAAGGCCGTTTGTTACAGTAGGGCAAATATTTTACCGCAAGTGTCCAAACAGTTTCGGATAAAGGCAGATCAGTTGTTCAATAATACAAATCCTGGAAAGCCCACATAATACGAGTAAACATGTAGAAACCAAGTATATATATATGCTTGCATTTTCCTTCAATCTGCAAGTCTTCCCATGACTCCAGAACTAGATGACGGTTTCCTTTGGATACGTTTTTATACGATAGTGCGAATGAATCGATGTCCGGTTGAGGTAGTTGTATCATAAAATGCTTTGCCAAATGGGGTCAAAAATCCTCCATTTTTCCGCTTGGGAACATCCACGCGGCATAAAGGTTTATTTGTCAATTGGAACCTTCATTGTGAAGGGCGAAACATAGATTGAAGAAGGATTTAATGCCGACCTGACGTGATATCGTTTCTGAAACACGTTCAACACATGACAGAATCAACAGTTGCCTTCACTTCTTCATTGAGTTCTCGATACCCACTGGTACCAGAGGACCAGGGATTCCAATGGATGAATATTCTAATTTATCCGTTTTATAGTAGAGCCTTGATAACATGTTTGGCCTCCTATTTTCATGATTCCTCGCTACTGCAGTGGGATACAATCCTGCAGCAAAGTGCTCTCACAATGGATGCTTTATTGCAGATCGAGTGGTGGGATCAGAAGTCTAGATATTTATTGCAATAAGTTGGCTGCTGACAGACACAAGTTGAGAGAGTTTAATACACGTAATTGGCGTGGCAAATTTGTAATAAGACTCCCTGAGTTGAACCTCCTATTTGTCAGTCTCGGAACAAAGACTTTCCTGATTAAGTTACGCCGACAGCTGTGTGTTGGGGCATCTTGTTATCCGTATCGTGTCCTCTCAACTTCATCCTCCCCGTTGAAGTTGAGAGGACAAGGTCTTCCTGACCTGGAGCAGTGGATCTCAACGGCTAAGGGTATACGAGTTCGGGGGCCAATATAACAAGCTGCACTTTGCCTATGTCGGGATTCGAACCACATATATATCAGATCCAGAACAACTCAGTTACGTTGCTTTCCCAATTAAGCGACGAGTACCTGGATAGATTATTATCTATGTGTTGCTTTGCGGGAGAACCTCGAAATTTTGCTGACCTTCATACTCTCGAAATCTCATATCTATTGTGCTCTACGTTTTTGTCATGCTTCATCATTATTATCATGCGTGCCGTTTGTCCGTTGCAGGAATAATCCATGAATTTGTAATTTTACACTTCGATATCTTTTTGGTGAGTATAGCTCTCGGTAGTTCCATAGGCGGGCATATCATTTTGGCGAAACTTTGGCATCCTTTAGACGGACGCCTGTGCATATTGCATTCCATTACGCTTTCGTAATTCAACACATTTGGCGACGTATTATCTTTTGGCGAGTATAGTTGTCGAAGCTTCCATGGGTGAACCAGCGCCTCCTACAGAGAAGGCCAAAGAACCAACCGTGAAACGTCACTACAGTTGGGGAAAATTGATGCCCTTATTTAAAATTATCCATTTTAAACTAAAATGTGAGTTCAATATTTTTGCAATATATTTGAGCAATTCAGTATTAGAATGTCGATTTACGTATGAATAATCACAAGAAATGGTAAAACTTCTATGTTTCTTAGTACAACCTATCATACAGGGCATTTTGTTATTTTTATACCTAACTATGATGACCTCACACAGTTAGTTCTTTGGCCTTCTCTGTAGGAGGCCCTGGGTGAACATATCACCTTGGCGTCATGACTAACGTTTGTGTGTAAACCGAATTCGTCTAACTAAAGTGTGACTTGGTTACGTTTGTTAATTAGAATTTAATAGGACCTGTAAGACCATGCCATGCCACACACAAGGAAGTGCGAAACACTAAATGGCTTGGGGACCCCACTTATAACTTTCCGTATTCACCAAAATGGTATGCCCCGGAGTAGTAAAAATATGACATCTTAGTTTATTTTGATGTCTAGATTGGGCGTTCTAACAAACGACAGTTCTGCCGTCCGTTTTGTAGTTACGGAGAAAATAAAGTTAACTAAATTCACAAGAGCGAATTTGCAACGAGGTAAATTTTCTTTGTTTAAAATGCAACTTACACGGCTAAAGTAGTAAAGGGCAAATTTCTCATGCACTCATTGAAACGCAGAGTAAATTGGATTATTTAATGCAACGTAAAAATAAACATTACATACCACATAAATATACGGTAAACATGTTCCTTGTATTCAATAAAAATTAAGAAATATTTAGAAACTGAAAAAGTGGCATAACGATGAAAACGTGTGGGTGATATATTTAGTTAAAACTGAAAAATGTAAACTTAGTGAAGGATCCTAAAGTATGAAAAAGTATGAGCTATTATATTACGTGCGAATTGTAACTTTATGCCATAAATTACATTTATGTGTGAAGATATTGCGAATGTGTTTGGATGTGAACATGTTTCTCGAATGTGTTCATGTTTATAATGTGAACATTTTTGAACAAGAATCTCGCGAATGTGAATATTTCACCAATGGTGTTTTTGTTTCTGTCATTAGTTATTTTTGGACATATACATTTTTCGATTGTACGACATATGAATGTTTCAACGAGTATTAATATTAGTTAAAACCATTGCATTTAATAACCTGAGCAATGTCAAGTTGCTAGTCTATATACATGAAATACAGAATCTGTCTCAGCAAAAATGAAAGTTTTTATACTGCCATGTTGTCGCTTGGCTTGGGGATAGCGTTTGACACGATGTGGTGGCCAGACATACTCTTGCAGTTAAGAGATAGATTGTCCCACCAACGTCTGTGGTATGATGCTTTCCGATCTCTCGGACATAATAGTAGTAACAGAAGCAGAAGTAGTAGTAAAGGCTGGAGTGGGGAAACTCGTAAGGCTCTTGCTTCGATCCTTTCCTCTGGAACTTGGTGGCAAACAGCGCGCTAGCACTCGATTTCCATAGGGTGCTATGCAAGCCCACGCAGATAACTTTATGTTGGTGGTTTCGGCAGGCAAGCCTGCGGAGCTGTAATCGAGGGTAAATGAGGTTCTGGGAAAAGTACTAGAAAGCTGGACCAACGCATTCGGTTCCACGTTACTAAGACTAAGGCGATATGTATCGTACGTGAGAAACTTCTGAGCAGACTTAGGCCCTCCTTCTGGATGGGAGGCTCAGTCATTGAGTCTTGCTACGAGATTAAGGATCTGGGAGTCAGAGTCTCAACTTCTTCCCCCTGTTGTATCGTGTAAAGGAAAGAGAATTGCAAGTTATGAGCCGATATGCTTACGTTGAGCCTGAAACGTGGAAGCTGGGGACAGGAGAACTTAATGGTGCACCGCCGTGCTATAGAGCGAATGGTGGTGTATGCTGTCGGTGCATGGGGCAAGGCGGAGGCCAACGACCGAATGTCTTAGCATCCATCGAAAGATTCTGTGCTCTCCGTTTTACAAGTATCTCGAATGATACGTCACGGGTAGCATTACACCTACTAAATTTGGTGGTCTCTCAGGAAGCCGCCTTTTTTTACCAACACCGTTTTTGCTGCTTGGGGACTTCAACGGACATAGGCAGTTACAGGGTTGCCCTGATGCAAACACCAGAGGGCCAGTGGTCGAGCGTTTGCTAACAGGTCTCGACTTATCCTTGCTGAATGCAACCTTGCTGAACATTTCCAGGCAGCCACAAAATATTTCCCTGCACTTGATCTGCTATTCTGCCCTCCGCCAGAGTATCTTTTGTGGTCATGGTCAGTCCATTCTAACCCAAGAGGAAGTGATCATTTATTGATTTTATTGACACAATCCACAACTGAGGTTTGAGATTTCAATTGTGTACTCCGGTGGAAGATTAACAGAGCCAAATGGGAATTATAGGCCTCATTGGTTAACTTCACGAGAGATATGACTGAAACCTGAAACATCGATCAAACAGTAAATGAAATTACATCTTCCGTTCTCCAAACCGCATAGTTCTCCATACCTTGGGATTACCAAAATCTCCAAAACCACGGTAGATCCATGAACGTACAGCAACCTATAAAGTGTTAAAGCAAAAGGTGGGATGTTTTTCCCAGGCATCCAACCTCATATAACATGTAGCGTTTCCAGCTTGATCGTGCAAATATTCGCCGTGTCCACCGTTACAGTTAATGGAAGTTTGTGGCAGAAATATGTATCCAACATCAAGTCAGTTGCAAATTTGAAAAAGATATGTAATAAAGTCCGTAGAATAAATTGTCATTTCATATGCCATCTTGTATCTACTTTGCCCATTGATGGCGGAACCGTGTCAACTCTTCCTCTGGTAATACGATTTTTAAGGTTTCAAGTAACATCAATTATAGTACTTCATTTCGGGAAGGTAAATCTCGTACAGCACGCTCACCTATATCCTTCAGGCCCTTTACACCAGATGATTACAATGTTCCATTCATACTTTTAAGTTAGGGGTAGCTCTATCTCTCCTTGGCTATACACAGCACTAGGTCCCAATGATGTACACAATGTCATGCTTCGCTATTTACCACTCGAATATCTCAATGTTCTGTTAAAGATATTTAACTGTATATGGCTACAACACGATTTTTCATCTTCTTGGGGATATGCTGCAGTACGCCCATTTCGAAAACCTGGAAAGGACTTCTTCACCTTCCAAATATCGTACTACAAGCTGTTTATGTAAACAAATGAAACGGATGGCTAATTCCCACCTTGTTCACTCCCTTGAATCATCTGGTCATTTATATCTGTTCCAAAATGGATTCAGGCGACTTAGATCAACTTTACAAAATCTTATATCACTGGAGACGTCTGCTCGGGAGGCGTTTGTTTGTAGCGCACATCCTGTTTCTATCTTCTTTGACCTGGAACAAACCTATGATCGGTCATGGCGCAATGGTATACTTCGTGATCTTTAATCGATGGGACTCTAAGAAAATTTACCAAGTTTCTTTAAAAATGTACTAGCGATTCGTGCTTGCCACATCCATATTCGCGACACACTTTCACACAGTCTTTTTCCAAGAAGGAGTTCCTCAAGGTTCCGTTTCAAATGCTACGCTTTTCGTTATCAAATTAAGTGGCATATTAACAAATATCCCTCCATAAATTCAATGTTCCATGTATGTTGATGACTTATAAATTTCCTACAGCTCTCTGAATATGCAACTTTTGGAAAAACGGCTACAACTATCATTGATCAGAATACTTCGGTGGGCGGAAGATATCTTCAGGTTTTCCTCTGAGAAAACGATCGGCATGCGGGAATTTCTGCCGTTGACGAGGCTTACATCTTGGTATTAATTTATCTTTGGGCTCTGCGCCTATTCCAGTAATGCCCGAAACCAGTTTCCTTGGTTTCATCTTTAACCGATCTCTCACTTTTGCTGCTCATATACGACAACTGAAAGTGAAGTGCATGAAAGCACGTAACATTGTTAAGCTTTTATCAACTGCCAGATGTGGAGCTGATCGTACCTCACTACTTCGCTTGTATCGATCTGTCTCATACGACCCAAACTTGATTACGATTCCATGATCTAGGCTTCAGCTCGTCAGTCTTGTTTAAAGTATTGTTTCGAATGTGAAATGTTTTTCAAATTTGAATCAAGAAATAAAAATATATTAACTATACAGTGCGACATCAAAGATTCAATTGACTCGTTTCCTGAGTTGTTCCAATAGAGTAGCATCCGCTTTTGTCGCAAATGGCGAAACGGTTTCATCCGCTTTTGTCGCAAACTGCGAAACTGTTTCCTCATTTATTGTTGCATATGACTTGTTGAACAGATCACCTGGAACAAACAGCAGCTAGACTGTTCTACGAATAGAACAAGGCAGATGACTGTAAGAGCATCTAATTATCTATGTGATTTGGTGGGAAAACTTCACACTCGCTATGATATAGCATCAGATTACTAGTTGTCAAATTGGTAACCAACTTTGTTTTTGTTTGAAAAGGCATTATACGTGAAATGAGTTTTTAATCACTTCTTACCTCAACATTTTGTTAATGATCTTTGCACACAAATGGCACCTACACAAAATATAAGGCAGACATTATCTATTACCTATGGTGGACTTATTTTGCACTAATATGATTATGACAAATATATGACGTTAAGAGTACAGTGCTTGTACTGAGGTGTGAATGAATTTATTTTACTATTTCTCGCCCTTTTTTTCAGACATACAAGATGGCATATTCCCCGGATTTGGCTATCAAGAAATTGATCACACTTTCTGCTTCGATCCGACCATGTTCACGCTGGTTGTTGGAGGATTCTTCTGCGTCGAAATATGTGGAATTTCAGCGTGCATAATTGGCGCTTGCAAGTGGAGGAAAAGTCGTGGAACAAAGGGAAAGAAGAGGAATCTGTCCATTTACTACGAGAACAGCATTTCCGACGGATCCGATCTTACCTCGAATTCGTAAATTAGCTGTGAATTCCTCTGACATGTTGCTTTCTACAACGAAACGCTTTCATTGGATTGGTCAGTCACAAACGCCAATTGTAGTGCTGTAATCACGCGTCTCTTCAACGTGTCAGGTATTCATCGATACAAAACGTTTGTTCATTCGGTTTTGTTAGATTGCCCATTTAGTTTGTGATAACCTAAGAATTTCGCAAATATGTCACTATAGACTTTGATACAGCCTGTTCGTGGTTCAAAGAAAATATGTTGTGGGTATACTTGGTCTTTGCCAATCTTTCTCTAGAATCTATTTTCTATGATATGGTGGCAGTTCTCAAGTGGTTGAAGGTATACATTATAAATCACCTAGAGTCCCAAGATAGGATCAAGGTGCGAATGACGGACAACATATTGCTCCAACGTAACACAGAAAGTTGCAGGTGCGTTGCAACGACGTCGTAACTCTATATTATAAGTCTCATCAAATTTGTGACGTTTCTACAACGCCGTTGTAGAGAATGTGACATCGTTACAAAGTGGCATAAAGATAACTTTTTTTTAGGCTTCCTCACATATAAATTGCCATTCACAGCAGCAATATCTGTAAGTCAAACAATGTCTATTTAAATTTTATGTAACTTACAGATAGTAGAAAATGTAAAACTGTGTTTAATGTGAAACTGTAGAAGTCTAAAAATGATCTATATGCGACTTCGTATTGCTGTCATATTAGGTTCGACGTTGTAGAAACGGCAGAAATGCGATGTGATTATGATGTAGAAATGTGACGTCACTGAAACATCACTGCAACCTTCTGTGCTATATGAGCTGTTACTCTTAGAGTTTCAATTTTTGTTTCTGTAGGAAATACTTTTTTTCAAATACATTCAATTTATAAAGAATTGCAATACTATACCTAAGCGGTTTTTGAAAGTAACTTTGACTTTAGTCATTCCGTAAGATCATACACAGTTTGTAATGTACTCTGTCTTTCCGTCGCAAAACGATTAAAACTAACGTAAACGATTTAACACACAATAGGTAAAGAGAAGTTCCCGCTTTTGTGGTACGACGATTCTGTGATCGGACTGCAAACCACAGGATTCGAATCTCGTTATGAATGTTGTGTTTGTGCATTCAACACATGAAACTATCAAACCATCAAACGCTTGTAAAATAAATCACTTTGTTGCAAAGGGTATGATGTGCCTTAGAAATTGAAAC
>JJRW01S0013290.1:9832-20433 GCA_001188405.1 Loxosceles reclusa | reverse complement strand
GGACACTCCTACAAGACAATAGGTGCGATTCGGATTACACTTCACGCCCATCACTGTTAAATAGCCTGTAGAAAACAACAACGCCATCAGTCGCATGCAAGATGCCACGCAGTTCGGGGCTCTCTGATTTTGAAAAAGGTGCAATCGTCGGGTATTATAGAAATGGCCGATTCATAAGTGATATATCCAGTGAGCTGAAGTACCCAAAATCAATAGTGGGCTACGTGATTAGCAAGTGGAAGGTGAGCGGTGATTGTCGGAATGTGCCCCGGCAGACTCACTAAACTGAGAGTTAGAGACCGACGGGTGCTGTCCAGAAAAATTTGGAAGAATCGCACCCAATCGATGGCCCACATCCACGAGGAGTTTTCCGACAGGCGTCCGGAAGTGTGGTTTTGATGAATACCCTTCTTAAGGAAACCCATTTTGTGGGTTTTCCTGGATGTGCTGTCCCCACAAGCCTTTCATCACCAAGTCCAACAGCACTGCGCGACTACCGTCGTGTAAAGAACGTCGGCAATGGACCGTTCAACAGTGGAAACAGGTTCTCTGGAGCAGTGAATCAAGGCTCACCCTCTACCGTTCGGATGGCAGGGTCTGGGTTTGACGTCATCCTAGAGAACGCTTCCTGCCGAAATGTATTGTGCCCACAGTGACGTTCTGCGGAGGTGGTGTTATGCTGTGAGGGTGTTTCTCCTGGTATGGTCTGAGACCCTTGGTCGCAATTCTTGGTACGCTCAACGCAGAGGCCTACCGCACCATTTTGGACGAGCATGTGCTTACTACGATGCGTCAGTTTTACGGGGTGGACCCATGTTACTTCCAGGACGGCAACGCCAGCTATCATGTTACTACGGCCACCATGGCTCCGTATGGTCACAATGGGGTTAATCGAATCGTCTGCCCTGTCCAGAATCAGGACCTTAACTCTATCGAAAACCTGTGGGAAGAGATGGAGCGTCGACTTAACGGGCGCCTCCGCCATCCGAAATCCGTAATGGAACTCATCTCTCTTCTCCAAGTCCAGTAGAAGAAGACACCGCCAGCCGTCGCGCAAGGACTGGTGGAGAGCATGTACCGGAGGGTCCCAGATATAATAACCGGTCGCGGAAGGTCTACCAACTACTGAAAGTGAATAAATTTCTTTTCCTTTTCTATCACAGCTGCCCAGTTACTTGTTGGGAGATATTGTATACTTACAACCCTCACACAAGATGGAATAAGTAGAGGCACATGTCAATATGCAAATACGAAAAAAATGTGATTAGTGTAAAGCAGGATATGAAAATTAACCGGAATCACTACTGACAAAACATTCGTCTAATGAGTCCTTGTATGAGTTGACAGAATTATTCCTTTCCATTATATTCATACAATTTGACATTTCAAGATTCAATTTTCGGTGGTTTGCAGAAATGCTTACAAAGTTCCTACACATATACAGGGTGTTAGTAAACTGATTCAACAAAATAAGAGCGGGTGATAGTCCGCATCAAGGCGAGCAATATTTACATTGGAACCTAGGGCCGCATTCCATTCAGAGCGTCAGAAAAGCAAACCCTACGTCACTGCCTCGTGTAAACACCAGGATAGATTTGCCATCAACGTCTACGCAGGCATTTTGCATGATATTCTTGTGGATCCGTACCTGCTGTCGGAACGTCTGACCGGCTCAGCGTATTGTGCTTCAAGGTTTGTTGCAGGCTGTTCAGCTCGCCACACAAAGGGACATGTATTTGATGCAATGATGGTGCCACAGGGACACTTTACCACTTTGGTCTGAGAGTTCCTGGATGCCACATATCCCGGACGGTAGATTGCATGTGGTGGACAACCTCCTCTGGGAAGAGATGAAAGTGCCTCGTCACAACAGCTTATATGTGTGAAATGTCGGAAAAAATCTGTGCCCTTTCAGAGCAGATTTCAATTTCGGGAAGGAGAAAAGTCTGGTGTGGCAAGATCCGCAGAACACAGAGAGTGATTGAACTAAGTAACTTGTGTTGTTTAGCGAGAAAATGCTTCACACGCACAGCAATGTGATGCAACGAGTTGTCGTGTTAGAGAATTCTAGATCCTAGTTCAGCAAATTTCGGCCCAAACCAACGAACACGATGCAAAATCCGATCTATAACTTCACAGTAAAAATCTGCATTAGGTATTTGGCTTTGAGGTGCAAATTATTTATGGTTTAGACCATCTGTATCCTGAAAGGTAATCAACATTGTCTTGATCTTCGACTTTTGGAAACAGAACTTTTTAGATGTCGGCTTCGAATTACACATGAATCTCCGTACACAGTTTTCAGCATGCATTCCGTATGTTTCCGTTACTCGTTTAGTCAATTTGAACCAAAATTTCATATTGAATCTCTGATGCATTCCCCACAGAATTGAAAACACGTACTATAAAAGCTACCACATGAACGTTCACTTTCCACTATCGAGACACTCACGCAGATGTTAACTGAGGTATAGAAGAACGCCTTACACATGTCGCCGTGAGTCGGACAATTCGTCTTATCAGATGAAGGGTGAATCACTCTACTTCTTGGTCTCGCATTCTAATAGTTATTATTACTGTCCGTCTTATCAAAAATCCACATATCAGAATTCCGCAATGTTATGCCGCCTACACCAAAATCATCAGTGAAACGAAAAACCATTTCTCCTTATTTTAAGTATGAGGATACTTCAGGTAAAACGTTTAGCCCAAATCAAGAGAGCACGATGTCTATACCGAATATGGGGAAGATACAGGACACGAAGAGGAGGGCTCTAAATCTGTTCAATGGTGATTTTGAAACCAAGGACGCACTATCTTATTAAGACTGATTGTGCAATCTGAGGACTTTTCCAGTGTTCTTGTTTCTCACATAGCAGAGATTTCTGACACGATAGAACAATTGAATAAGTGTATGATGTCTGCGAGTGAACGTTTAGAGCAATTCGAAAATTCATTGGAAAAGATGAAAACTGAGGCAAACACTCATAATATGGATATTACAGACCCGATGCACCTATTTACGGAAAAACTAAATAATTTAGAGGAAACTTTTGGCATTCGTTCCGGAAACTCTTGGGCTTCAAGATGGTAAGATTGAGCGAGCACGAAGAGTGGGTCAGAAACTTGGTGTAAACCGAGAATTATTGTTTGCAACTTGATAATATTTAAAGATAAAGAGACAGTGTTAAAGGTAAGCGATCTCTGCTTAAAATATTCCGGTATATATATATATATATGCATACCATTCGTAGAATTTACGAAATGAAACGTAAAAAATATTTACGTAAAAAACCATAAAAAGTGTGGGAGGCAGAAGCACACACTTTAAAATATCAAATTAAAAGACCATAATTCGATAGTGCTAAATGTTGGAACCGTTTTCAAGGGGTGCCTTTCCAATAGCACTAGCAGGGCAGTTTTTCTAGCATAGGCAAAAAGCCGAAATATGAGGCCCCGAAACTGCCGAAAGTACCATAGCAAAAATATGAAGTATTTGTATAAAACAGACACAAAAACCAAAGGAACTGTACGAGAGGGAAAAAGCACCTCTAACCATCCCGCCGGCCAACAGCGCAATGCAAACTCATGGCCAAAAGCCACGGTTTAAGTAGTATTAGAATATCGATAAGCAACATCGATAAAACTACTGCAGAACAATGCAAATGAGCATTTAACGTAGTAAAATTTAAAATGAAGAATAATAAAATAAAGCAAATTCAACAGGGAGGACGCGCAAGTTGGGCTGCTGCCTACTTGCGCGTCCTCCCTGTTGAATTAGCTTTATTTTATTATTCTTCATTTTAAATTTTACTACTTTAACCTGTGGGCAGAGTTTTGTCCAGTGTGAAATGCCTTGATGGAATGCACAGGCTAATTGAGCATGAGAATCAACAGGTGTTACATCTAAGTTTGGTCTGATCACCCTCGGTGTTAAAAAGTAGTTTTCTGCAGCTTTAATAGATTTAGATCTACTCGATCTTTTTGTTGGCATTTTGTGACAAATCCAATTCAAGGTTACCCAAATACAAAAATCAACTTCAACTTAATGAACTTAATTAACTTACATAAATTTAGCAAGCTTGCTAATGATGAGTAAAAAGCCAAAGTGAAATTTAAGGCAACACTTTTATTTAGCTCACGAACAATTACAAATCAAAATTTAATCATGAAACAATTTCTTTCCAGTGCTCTAATTTGCGCATAAATCAAAATGCAAGAAATTTCAATCAATCGAATATATTCACTTCACAAGTCAAAAACCAATGAGCACTTTTTGTACTTTAAGTCACCCTTAATTTTTTATTTTAACTTTAAGTTGCACTTGAAACTTTTTAACTCTTAATCTTTGTCAAACCTGCTTCAATTTGCAGACATCAAATCAGTTGAGACCTTCTTTCACACTTAAGTAAGACGAGGCACAGTTTCAAAGTAGGCACTTTTAGAGCGCTTAACACTCTAATAATTACAGGCACTATTTCATTGCTTAAATCACACAAAAAATACACACAGGCACTATGATAGTGCTTAGTAATCATTTTTAAACACTACGGTTGTCGAAACAAACTCCCAGCACCTCCGCGTAAATTCAAGGCGAGGCGAGAGCCCGAACTTCTCGTGAGCGTTTCCTTTCATGGCTGTTACCACTTGACACGTTTCACGACGTGACATCCTCCTAGCTCTTTTGGCTTTTGTTCAGCGGAGGCGAGTACGGATGTTATGGTTTGGAGCGTTGGGTTAGTATGTTAAAAGGGAAGGATAGGGTTAAATCATTACATCAGTCCCCACTAAAAAAAGATTTGAATGGCTTTCTTTTGCTTAGCCACCATTCAATGTACGTGTAGGGAAAATCTGGTGCCCACAGCTACAATTTTTTCTAATGTTTGTGCCAGAAAAACCCGCACAACTAAAACCAAAGAAAACTTTTGACACACTTTTGTGTGCTTGTTTTAAACATATACGCATTTTTTGGTATTGGTTCATGAAAATTCATTTATTGGTTTTGTTTCATGAAACAACACTTCGTAACGCCCACCCAAAAAGGTCTTCAAAATAAGCTACCCAGTTACCCCGTCGGCGTAGCTTAAATGGTAAAGCGGTTTCTCCTGAGCTAAACGTTTCGGCTTCGAATCCCGGCGTCGACAACTTTTCTTTACAAATGGCGCCTGAACAGGGACTCACACTAGTGGCCAAGCACTCAACCGTTAGGTCCACCACTCGAGGTCAGGCCGTACCCTGACCTCTCTTTCAAGTGGCGAAGGATATAATGATTACCCACAAGGGACTTCAAAGTAATTACCCAGTTACCCTGTAGGCGTAGCTTAAATGGTAAAGCAGTATCACTCAGAGCTAAACGTCCTGGGTTCGAATCTCGGCGTCTACAACCTTTCCTTTACAACTTCAACATAATACAATTTTACATTTCATGCAAATTCAATGCAAATATTACATATCAATTTTCACATAACAATATCACATTCAAACGTTTGTCAAAAACCTTTCAGTACTTTAAATCGTTACAAGTGTTGGGCTTCGTGTTCAAAACGGCCTTGCCCCATCTAGCTTATCTGTTTTGCCGAAGGGCTCTGCAGCTGCCTCAGTACTATCCTGAGCGGTTAGCACAACCCACACCACCCTAAGTGTCTCTAAAAACACTAAAAAACATCATCACCCTAAAAAAACATCGAACATGAGGTACGGCAGAAGAATAATAATGAAACACCTGTTGGACGAAGGCTTCTTTTTGTTTCACTTCTAACGGGACTCGATCCTAACTTTCTTTGGAAGTGGAGTCTCCGTATGAACTGTTAGTCCGAATGTATTTTAACTCAATGTATTCTCCCCCAACAGAGCGAAGGCCCCTTGGTTGTCATACATGAGGACGGCCGCTTTCATACATGAGGTTTTAGGTTAAGGCTGCTTATTATTAGCAAGCATTAAGCTTATTAGGTTCCGATAAAGTTCTTAGAATATGGATAACAATTTTTCTTGAAAAATAAGTATTAATTACATGGGTTGTTCCATAAAAATTCAGAATAAGTTTTTTTTTTAAATCGGCAGCAAAGGGGGATAGAAAATATGAAAAGCAGACGATATTTGCGATTAAAGAACTATTTCTGGCTGCATTTTGTAAGCGCGGAGGAAGATTTTGTTTTCATTGGTGAGCGTTCGTTTTAAGGCACTTCTCATGCCGCCTACAGTCATGGCGGTCAGTGATTCTGAGTTAAAAAATGAAATGCGTTGGGCGATAAAATTTTTCCATCGTTTGGGTAAAACAGCTTCAGAATTAGTAGATATGAGGAAGCAACCATACAAAGATAGACAGATGTTTTGACTAGTCGACGACATTTAGGTGGTATAATAAATTCAAAACAAAACCGTTTATTGGCGGGACTTGCAAGTACACCTGTTTCACTAGAAAGTGCTATTACTACGCATACAGCGTGAACACTGGGTAATCTTAGAAGAGCATCGACGAATGTCATGCAGAAATAGTAGCGACAACTGATATTTCAAAACCTTCGGTGTTTCGTATTGTGCGCAAGCATTTACTATTTCGCCGCGTGTGTTCCAGGTGGGTCTTTTATTATCTGAGGACGAAACAATGTTAGCCACAGTTCAACAGTTTAAGGCGTGGAAGCAGATATGTGTTTGTATGATTGGAAAGTACACAAATTTCATAAAGACAATAACACCGAGCGAACACACACGGGGCCACCAATTTGATCTTCTTAAAGAGTCCGGGCACGAGTGTCTCGGAACTGACTTTCCTCCACCAAAAAAATCCTTCAAACTAAATCAACTGTAGTCATCAATCAGCTTAAATCAGTAGTGGTGATATTTTTTTGAATCACATAAAGGAGAAATCTAAGAAGCATGCCCCTTTTTCGATGTGTGTTGTTGTAGGCGCTGCACAGCTGAAACATAATTCTCAGCATTGGCCATTGTTTTTGATAACATGAGCTTGGGAACAAACGGATGCTCCACCACTATAACGTCCGCTTGCACGTTGTTGCTTGGCTTCAGTAATTTCTCACAAATAACAATATTAAAACTGTACCACTGCCTGCTAACAGCCCAGACCTCCTTCTGTGTGATTTCTTGTTGTTCCCTGCATTGAAGGAGAAGTTTCGTGGAAGACATTTTCATATATATGATGATGATATTATTTCAGCAGGGTTCACTGAAACAGCTTCTGCAAAATGCCTTCTCTGCATGCTTTGAAAAATGGATTGAACGGTGGAACGGAGAGGTGCATATCCTCTGAAGGAAGATACTTTGAAAAAGGAAAAAGAACCTTTCTCAGTGTTCGTTGAATAGTTTTTTTAATGATTTTATTCTCAATCTTTTTATGGAACGCCCTTTGTACTTGAGGACGAATAACATTCAAATAGAAATACAAATACGAAATTTAAAGTCGGCAACAGGCAAAAGCTCACCATGGCAGACCACGTCAAAAATCCAGAAAACCGTGGAGACTCTCTCCGCCGTCCAAATTGGGGAACAGCGTTCCCTCATCACTACAAACAAATGTGCAAAGAAATAAAGGAACCAATATCACATGGAACAACTACATGCAAAGAGAAACATATATACAGTTCTACCCATAAAATTGTGGAGACCTTCTCCGTCGTCACATGCACAACATTAACACAAATTAGGGAACAGAGCTCCCTCGTCATAACAACAGTAATACACAAGAAATAAATTAATTAAAATCACATAAAACAACTATATATATAAAGAAACATATACAGACATCTACCCATAAAACACATAAAACTGCGGAAATCCTTTCCGTCGTCATGAGCACAATATTAGCATAAATTAGGGAACATTGTTCCCTAACAAACAAAAAATACACAAGAAACACACGATAGACAAAGAAAAACGAAAAACACTATAGACAAAGGAAAATATACGCAAAGATTTACCCATAAAACCTAAAAAATGAAATAGGAATCAAAACAAACCGAAAAGAAAACGATTTACGAACAATCCCTATTCCTCTAAATCCACATTCATATATAAATACATTATTCAACATCTTACTCTGAAATATTCTGACTACAAATATTAAAATTAATAAAATAAACTAGTAACTAAATTAGGGAACAGGGTCCCGCCGTCACAATCCACCATTAAGCATGCCAAGACCAACTCCAAAGAAATAAAACGCAAGAACATCCAAACATATAAGAGAAAACACACAATTACCCCAACAACGGAAAACGACTCCATCATCACTAGGAACTAAACATGATGAAAAAACGTGCAGAAAACAAATAATAATTAGGAAAGGAAAATGGAAAATCTCACACGACCATCCAAGGGTGAAACCCCCAAGGCCGAGTACAACGGCATAACCTAGTCTCAAAATTCATCTGCAATTGTCTTCTGTGACAGTATTTTTTTAAAATTTCGAAACCTCTGTTTCAACATGATTACGTGGATAGTTGCTTGCAGCCTAAATATATTTCACCATCATCATATTTCACCAGCATTGAACACCATAATAGTGGACTCATTGTATGAAACAACATCATAATCGAGATACGTGTGGTATTTATCCTGTTTCCCCCAGAGTACTCCCGACTGCTCGTGCAATGACCTCAGAACCCCATAACATTGACCTTTGGAGTGACGTGCGTTTGTGTACCAATGACCGGCCTGGTCAAATTAAGATCTTGGGGAGTATGTTACATCGCACCAGGTGTTCTGAAACAAAAGTAACTGGGATGGTATGAAAAGGACAATTGAAACGCATTGTCCTTTTTTCAGGAAACAACCGGTGCTAAGAATCGCCTTCATTCAATCAGGTGTTGCCAAACCCTCATTAGCAGTATTGAGGGAGTAATTCTCCAGTTCACTGAGAAAAGACGGTTAAAGTATTAAATTTCCATACCTTTGGCCCTAAACTAGAACGACTGCAGCGTTATGTTAAGATGAATCGCAGAAGAAAGATTGTCACGGCACTGGTACATAACTGTCGCGTTATTTTGTTTTTATTATTTATACATTAAAAAAGCCGTTTTACTGTTCCCGTAATAAATCTTTGCACAAAAAAACTTAGATAATCAGCTGCCCAGATACTCGACGGCGTAGCTTAATTGGGAAAGTGGTCATTCCTGAGCTGAAAAAACCAGATTCGAGTCCTAGCGTTGACAAAAGCGTTTCTTACAGTGCTTTCGTAATAATAGTAATAAAGGTTAGCAATAAAATCTAAAGAGCCATCCTGAACAAATTATTAGAACTCATGACACGATTATGATGCCTATCGCTGTTTTTAAAATGCGAACGCAAGCAAAAAGTAATAAACACGCTTCACAAAGTTTTGAGTTTGGCAGGATTTATCTTAAATGTTTTTTAAGCACTTTATATAAGGCACTTATATAATATACTTAAAAGCACTTTACATAAGGAAATACACAGTAAAGTCACATTCTTGTGACTACCACCTACTTTTTACGTCAGCACTAAGTAGCCAATGAAATCAAGCAATGAAATTAGAAGCAGGTTTGGCGGCATATAAGGTGTGTTGTACCCATTGGGCAAAAATATCACGCGTTGCTTTCGTGGATGAAAAGAGCGATTTATCGAACTTACAGAAAGGGAAGTTTATCGGAATTAGGGCCAAGCGTGGTAAGAACCTCAGAAACTGCGCAGTTTGCGTACTATTCTCGTGCTGCTGTTAAAGTGTATCGAACATAGAAAAATGGCACCACAAAGAATATTCGACGTGGCAATTCCGGAGCACCACGTGTCTTAGATGCCAAAGGTGCTTTCGGGCCAACCGATGCGCCACAGTTGGGCAACTGACTGTCGAACTCAATCGGCTTGCTATCGCAAGTGTGTCTAAAACGACAGTGCAACGAACCATGCTGCGTATGGGCCTCTGCAGCATAGATAGTGACTTGCACCTATGCTTACATAGGTTCACCACTAGGAAAGGCCAACATTTTCACTGCAGTTCCTGTACTGGACCTCCAGTGATTGGCAAAAGGTTGCCCTTTACGATGTGTCCCGGTTTATGCTTCATCGAACTGATATACCTTGGCGTATTCGTAGAACTAACTCCCCTCGATCATTGTTGGATGAATGCATGCTGATGGGGCAGCTTCATTGTCTGGGGAATGTTTTCCTGGCGTTCGCTGGATCCTTTCATCCTTGTGAAAGACTCCATGGGCCAAATTAAATATGTAACCAGTCTTGAGGACCACGTACATAAGATTGTTTTTTGTGGGACGGATGGCATCTTCCAGCACGACAATGCGACGTGCCACACCTCGAATTGTACGTAAGTGGTTGGAATAGCACCAGGAAGAATTCACGGAATTTCCCTGGTCGCCGAATTCCCCGGACTTAAACCCAATAGAACATCTGTGGATCCACTTCGATGCGCTCTACGGATCCCCCACTATCCACCATCCAACAGCAATCAGATGCACTGTAATCAGCATGTATCCATATCTCTGCGAACATCTTCTAGATTCTTGTTCAGTCACTTCCAGCCCATCTATGTTCTGCCTGGGCTGCACACGGCGGTTACTCCGGGTACTAGCTGCTGGTCACATTAAATGCGACTCGAATTTGTAAAAATT
>JJRW01S0013273.1:44122-60195 GCA_001188405.1 Loxosceles reclusa | reverse complement strand
TTTACCCTTTAATTCTCACAGCAACAGCCAGAACAGCGGAAGTCAGCGTCCGGATCGCCTATCCACAGGTCTCTAACTGCCGCTATGAGCGACGCGGTCATTTTTGTATCAGCTGCCCAGGTGACGTCAGTCCTATATTTCCCTTTTTTTCCAGCGAGAAAGTGTGCTGATGGTTAAGGTTAGAGTTATGTATTAGTGGTTACATTACACGAGATAGAATTAAATTTAATTATTTCTCGTTGGTTACAAAACACTATTGCTAATCTGATATTTGCGTCTGGGAAATCATATAGCGCACGTAGAGAGCGCCTTCTCTTTTAGCTAGCTTAAAGACAAAATGCTGGTTCCTGAAGCAGCAGAATTTATCGACATGCAAAAGGTGTAGAAAACTAAGCTGTAAAAACAGTAGAAAATATCACAATTGACACTCAAGCCCCATAAATGTAAAATTTGTCTTGAGTTTACATTATCCCAGGAACACCTATTAAATCAGAAACACAAACTAAATTAACACAGAGTAACCAAAAAACATACAAATCGTAACTATGATCTATATCTACAAGCTTTTTAATGGTCCATTCCCGGCAAGCTCACTCGTAATAAGAGTTGCTGCAGCAGTTTTTCTGAGGAACAAGTAATCTGCAGCCAGTGACATCACATGAAGAGATCGGGTGGAGATGGAGATCCTTCCTAGTCTTAGGATTACTCTTGAGGATTGCTAACGTGTGCGTCATTGTTAACTAACTAATCGATTCATTTGCTCAATTAACATAACAGTTCCAGTAAAAATCTCTTCTCTTATTTTGCACATTTTGTATATAGTCAGTAGGAAAAAAAATGGTTCTGTTCTGTTTTGTTCTTGTCACTGAGAGAAAAGGTCGCTTTTTTGCAGCATGCAGGTAACTCTCCTAAGTAGAAATCACTGCCATCTTGAACAGCACATCAACGCTAGAGTAAAACTCCTAACCCAAACAATCTCCTTAAATTACTTCATTGTTGAGAATTGGCTGCGCAGCGATAAAAGTAAGCAGTGTCATCTTGAACACCAAGCATCAAACTGGAATAAAACACCTCCTCCAAGCGACCGGTATTTTTGACGTCACCCGTTTCAGATTAGCTATGAACCAATAGACGTATGCATTGCTTCTCAAAGAGCTTTAAAATATAGACCAGAAGTTTCAATGAAATTGAATGGCAACAAACTGAAAAGACGAAACCCAGTGTAATAACATTGGTGCCTGTAGGAAAATATAAGTATGGCGGACATCGAGATAAAATTTACAAAGCAAATACCATGAAAAGCGTTGGAAAATTAATTTCTGCTCAAGCAAAACTTATCGAAATCGGCGTCGACCAGCAGCTTGAGACTTCAAACCGTGGAAATGCGATTTTCATGTTGTGTTTCCCTACAAATGGAATGTTTGAAATTTCTCCCAGTTACGTGACTGTTTTCCGGTCTAGGTCTTAAAGGATCTTTGGAACTCCTGCATAAACTAAATATTTTCAAGGAACCTTGCGCGCACTATGAAACCAACCTTCAACTAGTGACGCCGAAAAAGCAGATCAATCACAGGCGAAATTTCGTTCCATTCTGAATATAGATATTCAAGATAGCTGCGGCCGTAATGAATCGGTTTAAGGAAATTTTTGGAGGACTTACGTGTTTTCTACTGTCAGTCTTGCTAGCAGATAACCATGGCTAAAATCATACAGAAAAGTGTATACGAATAAAAAAAAATTAACACGAAACGTGCGAGAATCATTAAGAATTTCACGTAAAAGAATCAACAATTTTCTTTGAAGCGACAGGGCAAGCATACACTCACAACGAAACCACTGCGAGTAGTACCCCCTCATCGAACCCAGGGATGGCCAACTTGAATACTAAGCCTCAAACTGGAACGAAACTCCGCTTCTGATTGATATGCTTTTTCACATCACTCGTAGAAAATTGGTCGCATACTGCCAGCAATGCTTACGTCTATTAATTCGCAGACAATCCGAAATAGGCAACATCAAAACAGACGATCGATTAGAGGCGGAATTTCGTCCCAGTTTGACGTCTGCTATTGAAGATGGCTGTGATTATTCAACAACGTCACAAAAATGACCAATTGTTAATCACAGTTAGGTATACCACGCCTATATCATCTTATCAATGAGTGATAAAAGAAATTCTCAACATCGATGAACAAGCAAGCACACACAGTAAAAAGCCTAATATTAAAATTTGGTTTTAGTTTACTAAGATTAAAATCAATTAACTAAATTAAAGTAGTTTACTCATTCTAAACTTGGGTTTTAGTGCTTCTTGTTTACCTTGTGGTTTGACACAGTATGGCCTAACCTGTCCTTGTACCGTTAAGTTCTAATTAACCAATCAAACAACAACTAAAATTTGGGAATAAAATTAAAATTTATTCTCTATTTCTTGCAGTCATTTAGATAAATAAAACCACGTCGGTGTTTTCTAATACACCAGAGAAAGAGTCTCGTTCGCAGTAACGCTCAAAGCAACGTAACCACCGTAGTTTGATCACCGCCGCGGTGATGCCATGGTTCTGTCGAGGACTGATGTTCACCAAGGTTGATGTTCGAATCCTCCTTGGGCATGGTTGTATGTGTCTATCCCGTTGATTAAACTCATGTCGATTCGCTTGTGCTCTTGTTTCATTCTCTCCATACACAAGCGTTATATATCCTAATCTCTGTGCGTATTCTCTGTCCACATTAATCTTAGGAGATAACAGAAGCATGGGTACGAGCTACCTCTCCGAAAATCTATCAAAGAATCCACTATTTTCCCCGGACTCACTTTCTAATTGTCAATATATTAATAAACAATGACCTTCAAGCTATGAACGTTATTAGTTTTTTACCTTTTTATTAATATACAGTTTCTTTAATCCTTTAATATTGCATTTTACCGCGTTCTCACATACTAGTTTAACGTGTTTGAAACTTTAACATTTGCGTTAGTTTTTTGTGTGCGAAGTGATGTGCGATCAAGGAGCCCATCTAAAAGTAAGTAAAATAATGATTATTTATCTTAATTAATTTATGATTATTTATCTTAATTAATTATTTTTCTTATGATTTTTTGTACACTATAACTGTTTATCATTGAAATAATTCTCTTTCGTGTTTTATGGGTGTTTTTTCTAAAGATAGTTCAACAACAGAATCGTAAACAGTTTTCGGTGAAAAAAATATTAAATATAAAATGGTATCTGCCAGTGTAAATCCTTACGTTAAATTCCTGCTTTCCCGTTGTATAGAACGCTATTGCGGCCAGAACTGGAATATGTAGTGCAGTTTTGGCCACTGAACTTCGTTAAAGACATTGAATATATGGAAAGAGTTCAAAGGAGAGCTACTAAGTTCATCGAGGTATTATGGTATCTTGAATATGTTGACAGGTTTTTAATGGAAATCAGACTTTTTGCTTGCAGAAAAAGGAAGGCTAAATGTGACATAGTTCAGACTTATATCATTTCAAGTGGAGTTGATGTAATTGGTAAGGACTTCTTCAGAGAAGTCTACCGTGGGTTCACAAGAGGAAATGGGATGAAGAGATCAGAGAAGAGGCTGGGTTACAACTAATGCATGATTTTTTATCTAATGGAGTGGTAGACAATCGGAATAGTCTAGCGAAGGAAGTGATTCAGGGGCCAAGATGGTTGAAAGTTTCAAGAGAAAAATCGATGAACAAAACTCAGGATTTTTGTCTAGCGACAATTTCCGTTTCTACCTGTTTGCGTTGAATAGTCTTTGATTTAAGTCTTCATTAGTTGAGAATTACTTGTGCCGTTGCATTTATTTTTGGCCTTTGAAGAGCATTTAAGTTTTTTAGCTTTCCTCACTCTTTTTTTTCTGTATGCTTTTTTATCATGTTTAGTTTTTATTGACGATAGAACGGTGTTCCATTATTCAGATAATTGTGTGTATTCTGTTATATATTTCAGTGTTCTAATTTTTTCATTTCTTTAGAGTTTGTCTTATCACACTTAGTAGTAAGTTTTTACGACAACGGAATCCTGTTCTGTAATTAAGGTACTAGGGTAGTTTCGATAATGGGTTCATTTCCTATGTTTCGCGATGTTGTTGATAGGAAATATGTTGACGATGGAAATATCTTCCGCGATTTTATGAGTTTTATGGGTAGATGTGACTTAGTGTATTTTTCTTTGTACATGGATATTACGTGTGATTTTGGTTCCTTTATTTCTTGTGCATTTTCTTTTTGTTATTTTTCACGAGGGAACTCTATTCACTAATTTATGCTCTATGCATGTGACGACAGGGAAGGTCTCTGCAGTTCTGTGGATTTTTGGACGTGGTCAGCTATGATGGGTTAAACAATAGTCCTAACTGCTCTTGTGCAAGTATAGATATACTCGATGTAAAGTTCTTGCCAGCGTCTTCAAAATCTGCACAATAAGTATAATTAACTCGATGACTAGTTTCGGCAATAATTATACTTATTGTGCAGATTTTGAAGACGCTGACAAGAACTTTACATCGAGTATAGCTATGATGGGCTTTTGCCTGTTGCTGACTTTTGTATTTGCTTTATTTAGCTCGCCAGCATCTTTCGGAGTGACTTGTGATTTAACGAAGAAGAACTTGATACGCAATGTTTACTAGTGTGTTTTCTGATCTGATTAGTTAAGCTGCAATCTTTGCCAATTTTGTAAAAAAAATTGTGCAGTGCCATAACGAATGGAATTTTGTATGTTGGCAAACGGTAACGTGAATCGACCATGAACGAATTTTTGCATCAGATAAACGAACCGTAAGAAATGCAAACACACGTATTATTTTTGTGCCCACTCATGTACAAACACAAATATACATTTCATACCTAGCTTTTTTTTCGACAGCCCACTAGTTAGAAATAGAAATTTTCTTTCCAAATTTCGCTACTGCGAGCGCTCTGAAAATACCAAATATAAATAATTTCTGCCTCCACCGGGAATCGAAAAATGATTGTTTCCTTTAGCTTGTGCTAAAGGCCTTGTGTTTGGTACAGTATGGTCTTTACAGGTTCTTGGACCATTAAATTTTAAGCAACCAACCAACCAGCCTAGCCATTTTTTTTTCTTTCATTAAGAAATTTCTTGCTGGTACAGTATTTATGACGCCAACAGTTCCGCCACACAAAGTCCCCTCAGGGTCTCACATTTTTGGTGAGCACGGGTAGTGACATGGCGTCCCCGAAGTGCCCGAGACATTTAGTGTTTCATATCACATTGCGTTTGGCACAGCGTGGCCTTTTAAGGTCTATGTGCCATTAAAATCCCATTAACCAACCCCCTCCCCTCTTTATCTCGAATCACAGCATCTATATGCCGTAGTAGAATGACCTTCAAACTATAAACGCTATTAGTTCTTACTTTTTTTTTTATTAATATACAATGTCTTTAATCCTTTTCTTGCATTTTATAGCGTTTTCACATTCAGTTTTAACGTGTTTGAAACTTTAACATTTGTGTCAGTACTTGCGTTTGTTGAAGAGGAAAAGATCCCGAAATAATGTCGACTTCGGGATCTTTTCCTCTTCACCAAAGGTATGCTGATACATCCAATCAAGTGTTTCCCTCAGGAGCTGAACCTTTTTTTGGAAAGTACGGGGGAGTGTCATGGCGTCCTCCAGGTGCTAGAGTACTAGTGGTGTTCTATAATTCACCTTGTGTTTTATACAGCATGGTCTTTACTTGCCCTTGTATAATGAAATTTAAAACAACCGACCGATTAACGAATTGTTGATATTGAGATGATGGTATTGTTGCCCAGCAGACTTAAAGTGACTGCCGTGAAGAATCCAGAGAGCTTAGTCATGAGTCGCGAGCATTCTAGATTATCCCACAAATTTTCAATTTAGTTTCCATGAGGCGATCTAAGAGGCCAATGGAATGTTGTGACACCAGTAAAAGTTCTGCTCTTGAAGAGAAATTTCTTGTTTGAATGGCAAGCCTGCTTGCCACTCAGAATCGATGGTACGGGGACCATTGCCTTGTTGGAAAATAGCTTCACAATTCGGAGTAAAAGTCGTAATGAAGTTTGTAAATAATCATCTAGAATATACTAAATGACTTGCAATCCTTGTGAAAATACAGTTAAACACAGTTATAGGAACGACGTTACTCCCCCAAGTAGACAAAATCAACCCACGTTGACCATGGTTTCTGTGGATTACCCTGGATCCACCTAAACCATGGTCAACGTTGGTTGATTTTGTCTACTTGTGTGTAATGTTGTTCCTATAACTCTGTTTAATTGCACTTAGAATGTGTTAACTTAGCTGGAGTCATTGGCAAAGATCTCCAAAGGTACGATACAAGCTCCGGAGTTTCCCAACAAAACGCTCTGAAACTGACGCATCTGCCACGTACTTGTAAAACCTCAGCCTGCTAGAAAGAATGCATCGCTTCCGAGAGTTTCTGCAACAAGCGGATTCTCCGATCTGCATAGGTGAAGTTTGAATCTCGATTCGTGTGAGAAGCCGACTTGTAATCATCATTTGCAGTCCAACCATAATGTGGTCTTGCAGTTGGCATAGAGGAACGATGTCGACGGCCAATGCCAGTACTATAGCCTGCTCTCATTATGGTACAGCAAATAATCTTTGTGGTTAGCCGCAAGATTGCATACACGTAGAAAAGTTTAAAATGGTCCGCACTCTTAGCCAAACGACATCTTTGAGTTTGTCATACTGCCTTCTGCACCTGCATACTAGTTGATACTACTATAGTCACGTTATCGAGATTTGATCTTGATATTTTTCTTGCTTCCGTTTCAGTGTACACATGACCGCTACACTAGCAGTGTATGCGAACGAGGAACAAAGAGCAGATTCTCTGATCGCAAGGTGTGCCATATATGAAATTCATCGGCTGAATCATAGCTTAAATTCATCGGAGGCTCACAACACAATATAGGAACGGTACTTTACTCACGCCGAAGTGTGTATGAGTGGATCGTAAAGTTTAAAAGTGGCCGGACAAGCCTGATGCATAACGAGAAAGCAGGACGCCGTCAACCTTCAACTACTGACAAGAAGGTTCAGTAAATTTCGAGAAATGGTACTGGCAAACCCGCAAATTACCATCGACATAGTGTAGTGCGTTCCTTGCAAATGAGTCGTGGTTCTGCCTATCAAGCCATTCACGACTAGCTTGACTTCCATAAAGTCTTTGAGAGAGAGATGAACCTAGATAGCTTAACGCAATGCGTAAGCGCAAAAGTGTTTAGATCTGCCAATGCTGAGTCGATCGCTACAACTACGAAGGCGACGAATTTTGCAGAATAATCACTGGAATTGAGAAGAATAGTCATAGAAGATGAAACGTTGGTCCATAATCATGTGCCATAATTCAAAACGCAAAGAAGTGCGGGAAGCGGTGCATAACGGGTTGGGCGACCAACTGAAAGCCTTTTTCGAGGGACCACAAAGCACGGCCAGGGCTGCTTAACCAAATACATCGAAAAGGAAAAAGACAATGTATAAAAATGACGCACTTGTTCAATCCCTGCATTTATGTAAATTGAAAACAATAAAGCGTAGAAAATTCCCGATTTCCCACGTACATTAATTCAATTATCTCTTTCATGGTCCTTTGTTTGAAACCATGCGAGATAGTCTACGCTCACTTCGAAAATAAACGTCTGGCTTACGGACACAGTTCTTTAACATTTTACACAGTCTGTTTATACATGTACCGCAGTATCGCCTAAAATTCCCAAAAGCTTCGCAATTTGCTTTGTAATAAAACGTTCAAACCTTTCTCGCACTGACAATTTCCCCACTATAGAAATCGGTTACATTACCCCCATAATGAACTATGGGGGTAGGTGGGGAAAACAGGGGCAAGTGGGAGAGGGATGGATGGTCGGTTAGGGGGAGTTGGGTAGGTATGGTAGTAGGTGACTTTCACCCATAATGAACTATGATTCATGATTTTCAGAATCTCTGATGTATATTCCATTTACTATTAGCCAACGTCTCAGCCTTCCACTACCATGTGATAGTAAGTGTTCCTGCTGATTTGCATGTTCTTACTCAAATGTAAATAATAATTTGTCCTAGAAAGGACAATATCCATAATCACCATAAACATTTTGCGTGATAAGATTTTTGTCTTTTTGTCAGGGTACAATGCCGGGAGAGAACAGTCCCACAACCTCCAGCAAACAAACATCTCAAAGGAACTCCGACAGTCAAACGTCTTCGTCAAACGAAGTGACCCCTGGAGAAGAATCCACAACTTGCCTGATCACCCCTCCACCAGCAAACATCAGCATCGGTCATTTATACGTGTATAATTTCTCTCCCTCTCGAGAAGCCACTACGTCCATAGAAATTCCAATATCAGCGGCGAAGAAAAAACCCACAAAATTTTGCTCTCCAGCAACCAGTAGTGGTCCGTTCTGTCGGATATGTCATGAAGGTGACGGGCTCGAAGACTTGGTGTCACCTTGCCACTGCGCCGGTAAGCTACAGTTTGCGTGATTCATTTTATACTAGCTGATACACATATGTATAGACAATATAATTGTTGTGTAGTGAGATTATTGTATATTTTTGTCGCCTTCACTATGCGTAGACTCTTGGTGACATACACATACATAATTACATCCTATGGAACACGTACTAAGTTTATATATACTATATCAAAGCCTGACTCGTGAGAACATATTCAACCGCAAAGAGGCTTGATTCGCTTCAAAATTGGTGCGGGAAAGAAAATTAAGGGTAAAAAAGTTTAATCTACATAATTTCATAGATAAACATGAAATTTGAACTTTATATACCGGGTGACAAATATTGTTTAGACAGAAAATCAAAGGTGAATTGAGCACTGCTACTCCGCCAGTGAGGTAGTCATAAGTAAACGATGGACACCGTTTGGTTTTATACGAATTGTGTCTATATGGCTGTCAACCACCAAAATTTTCGCTTTTGAGGTTTAGCGAAACCACCCCCTCAGGAGCTCGCCTTTCGGTGAGTACGGGGAGTGACGTGGCGTCCTCAAGGTGTCCGAGCCATATAGTATTCCGCGATCACCTTGCGTTTGGCACAGCATGGCCTTTACAGGCCCTTGTGCCATTAAACTTCAAATAACCAACCAACCAACAAAACCACAATTCTCAATAAAGAAACCTCTACACCTTCAAAAAGTCAATTTGAGTTGCCTTCTGTGGTCAAAAGGATCTCTGTCCATTTTTTTACAGTAGCGTGCACATAATTTACCCTTTTGGGAAGTGGGGATCTGACACGTACCACTTGTGACAAAGCGCCACCTGGTGGTGACTTTGAAATATTTACTAGTTATTTTTTTAGCATCTGTTATTTAAATATTAAAACAATGTTATTTATATGATAAATATGTTAATTCTCGGCATCGTATCATTTAGATCAAGCGAAAGGTAATTTTTTAAACTAACGGTCCTCTGGTGGGGTCCGGACCCAACGGACCCTGCTCCCCCCTCCCGTGTGTGCGCAACTGATTTTCTATCGATGGAACTGTGACTACACCTCGATACAAGACTGTTCTTGAAGTGGATTTTTTCCCAAAGATTCATGAATTAGGTATGCTTGGCGAATATTTGTTCCAGCAGGAACAAATGTCATACCCCCTTAAGATACCGAAATCACTATCCCGACAGCATGTAATGACCTCCATATTCCCTCTGTGGCTATATTAAAGATAAGGGCTATAAAAAGGCCCCGAACTTGGCTAGTGACTTCAAAACAGCAATTTGTTAACGCTGTTGATAGCTTCCCCAGAGATTTTTGTCAAAAATCATCGATAACTTTATCATGCGTTTTTGTCATGTCCTCCGGAGGCAGTCACTTCGAAATCCTAATCACTTTATTGCCTTTCATCTCAAGCGTGAAAGTTATTCAAGTTAAATAGTACACTATCTGGCCAAAAGTATCCGGACACCCAGTGGTACGGACTCGGAGAGTCCTGAGGCATATAGTAATATGATGTTTGTCCTCCTTTTGCATCGATGACTGCCTACACACATCTGGGGAGACTTCCCACTAGTTTTTGACAGGTAGCCATAGGAATGGACTTCCATGCGTCCATCACAACGGAAGTGAGTGCTTGCAATGAGGATGCTTGGTTTGCCTGGCGACGTAATCGGTGTTCTACTACGTCCCAAAAGTGTTCTATGGGATTGAGATCGGGGCTCTGAGAACGCCAGTCCAGTTTTTCAACATTTATTTCTTCAAACCATAGCTGCATAAGTCTCGATGTGTGAATAGAGCAGTTACCCTGCTGAAAGAGAAATGAGCCTTCCCCTAAATATTGCCAGAGTTGGGAGAGCAGCATTGACCAGAATGTCCACATCTCAGAGTTCATGTTTGCAACCACAGGCAGTACGGGACCCAGGCCAAATCCTGAAAAATACCCCCATACCATGATGCTGCCACCCTCAAACTTGACAGTCGGCATAATGCAGTCACTTAAGAAGTGCTCACCGGGCATCCGCCACACCCACACGCAGCCATCGGACTGCCAGATTGTAAAGCGAGATTTATCACTCCAAAGAACATTTTCCCACATGTCCACAGTCCAATGACTGTGAGCTTTGTACCATAGCATTCGACGCTTCGCATTCTGGGGAGTGATGTTCGGCTTGTGAACGGCTGCACGACCATCGAATCCCAGGTTTTGTAACTCTTCGACGAAGAAGCTCTCATGCTAGCACTAACGCCTGATGAACTTTGGAACTCCTAAGTGATTTTAACCGACGAGGACTGGCAATTTTGTGTCACGACCCTTTTCAGAGTTTCACGGCTGCGTTCACTAATTTTTTCGGCCTGCCACTTCGATTTTCTGCAGTTGCACTGCCGCGACGTTTGCAGTTTACAATTACATCACTCACAATGAATTTTGGCTCCTGTATCATATCCGAAATTGCACGAACTGATTTCCTACAAAGGTGGCATCCCACTATAATGCCACGATCAAAGTCACTAAGCTACTTTGACTTACTCATTGTCTCACAAACGCATACGTATGACCTGACCCACCACTAACACCCCTTTTACAGCTGTCGGTTAAGCATCGTTACCGGCCTGATCCACTTCTTTCGGTGGGTATCCAGATACTTTTGGCCAGACAGTGTATAATCTCTTAACGTATTTCTTGAATAATTGCAAAGAATTACGTTACGGAAGGGTATACCAAAGACTAATTCCGCTTAATATGGTACTGTTTGTGACAACCGTCATTTATCATCAGTATAAGTGGAACTCTCTGAATTTCCATAACTTGCCCAATGTATACATATTGTAATTTACTACGTAATATAAACATTTGGTTGCCGTAGCATAAAATTTAGTGCTTTTTTTAAGTCATCATTGAAAGACTTCATCCACCTTTATTGCTAAGTGCATTGTGTTGTCATGCTCCTTACGCTGAATTTCTTTCCTATTTTCAACGTGTAATAAAAAAAATATGTATTTAATTAGTATTACTTTTTTTATTCGTTTTTAGTATTATTCTCATGCTTTTCATTTTTAAGTATATCTTTACTATAAACAACGGGTGTTGTCGATATAGTGAGAAATGTTTTTCAGGTACTGTCGGCTTAGTTCACTTGTCTTGTATGGAAAGATGGCTTAGTTTAGCCGGTAGCGATAGGTGCGAGATTTGTAATTACATATTCATTACTCTACGTTCTCCAAGGTCTTTCTTCGAGGTAAGTAATTTTTTGCGTGTTTGCAACATTTCATTACTTTTTGCTATTGCATCTATATACTCCGTCACAGAATAAGATACGTGTGCTTTTCACCGTATATATACATGTATGTACATATATATGACCAAGCACATGCTCAATGTGGGACTAACGTTCATGTATAAAACACAAGGACACTTTCATGCACAGAAATCGTTGAATGCCCGCTACAGTTATGTCATTAAATGAGAATTGGTGCAGCTAGCAAAATGCATTGTATCTAGTCTGAAAACCAAAATGCTAACAGAAAATTATAACTTAGGTGAAACCTTGGAGATCCCCCTTCCTCCTACTACAATATTGCACACGTTATTCCCAGCCTCAATGAAGTCGGTTCAACAGGTGGAACAAGATCTTAACTATACCTGTGCCCCACAGAGCTTAGTAGTAATGAAAAGAAATTTCTCCTGGTCTATACTTCTCCTTTCTCTCAATCAGTTTCTCCATAATACTCGCCACTCCAGTGGCGTAGTGGCACCGGTGACGGGCTATTGTGCTGAGGTGTCCCGGTCGTGTGTGTGTGTTTGTCTTCATCTTGTTCATGTTCATCTCGTTTCTAGCGCATGATCTTAACTCTTTGCACTCGAGACTTTTTTCGCTCAGGCGAACCATCAACTCGAGTCTCCTCTGGGTCTCGCCTGTTAGTGTGATGAGTGACGTGGCGTCCCCTGACGTGCCCGAGCCATATAGTGTACCGCGATCACCTTGTGTTTGGCGCAGCAGGCTCTTGTGCCATTAATCTTACTCCGACAATTGCCCACATTTCTTTGATAGCCACACTGTGCCAGTGCCAGTTCGCCATATCGAGTACGATGTCTTTCCTTCTAACTTTTCTAGCGTAATTAATTGTTTCATTCAATAACTTGCAGACACGAGTTAGACTGCTTTAAAAAATCTAATAGTTCTTTTATGTCGAAAGATACCCGCCGTCCGGCAGGTTTCTTGCCTGCTATAAACTGTATTCTCGAGGGTATTTCGTCGGATTCTGTACAACTAATCCATTCAGAACTGTCTGATTGAGCGTCTTCTTCAGTATCACTGTCGCTTTCACATTCACTGTCAATTATCTTGATTTTTCGCGTCTTACTTTATTACTATCATCATCACTGCTTTCGCTCTGTCGAAGTGTATAGATGTACGTTCGTCGTTTAACAAAGTCAAATCAAACTCATCTTCACCTGAGCCAATTTCTTTATTAAATTCCATACTTATAAAGCACAAAACAGTTGAAAATAATATTCCTATTGCCGCGATTTCCAAACTCAGACTGATGCCGAGAGACGCAGCCTGACCCGGGATCCCATATTCATTTGAAATTAGAAATTCCTGTAGCCATTTGACGGTGTACCATTCTACATTTCCAAAGATTCTACATTATACAACCCTTCGAGTTTCAAGGAAATCAAACCTAAATAAACATTGTGGCCCCGCGACAAACCTCGTGGTTGGTTATTTGAAGTGCAATGGCAGAAGAGTCGGTAACGGACAATGCTGTGCCAAACACAAAGTGATGAGGGCTCGGACACCGTGGAGACGCCACGTCATTCCCGTCGTCGTACTCAAAAGGTGAGAAAGCTAGTGATGACCGAGAGTCTCCGCTTGAGTTACCGTATCGGATCACGTGGTGACCAAGAGTCAGCTTTCGAGTGCAAAAGGTTAATAGGTCATTGAGCCATTAAAAAAAATGTTTGAGTATCATATCCATGATACTCCAAAACATTTAGCATCTCCAAGTGTGTACGACAGCTGTATGACCTGGAGAAATTTCTTCTCGAGGTAAAACAACAACAGGAAACATCATGGTAAAAAATGATGTGCATGCCTTGAAGTTGAAAATTGTGAAATTTTTCTCATTTTCAAGTAGTTCATAGTAACAGAAATATGGGATCTAGGTTTGTTCACACATTTGATGTCGTCCTTAATATTGCTCTAAAACATATATGAAGTGGAAAAGAACTTCTTACGTGTTGAAAACGTAGTTATTGGAATTTTTGTGTTCATACGAGGAGAAATCAGAGTCAAACCTGAAAAATGCGCTAAAAGTCCGAGAAATCGAGATATTTTTCTAAAACTTGATAGCAGCAATACTCAAAGAGTGGCCGAGACAAATGACACGCAGTGTGAAGCTGGAAGGTTCTGCGGCAATGAATAGTTGGCGGCTTCAATCTTTTGTTCGTCTTCTGAGTAGTGACGGGATAAAGCGTTTTGAAATATATCGAAGAATGAAATATTGTGGTGCATGTCTGCCACAAGAGCAAGTATTCGAATGGACTAGAAAGTTTGCAAATAGCTATGCCCTGGTGCTTTCCGGACATCTCCTGTACAGAGCTTGTACGAACGTGGCACGCGAGCCATCGCTCGAAATCCGTCGCCAGGTGCTGAGTCTTCGTTATTTCCTGAAGTTGCAGTCTCAACGTGTACATCCTTCATGGAGCCGAGTATTTGAACCCAGCCTTGCACGTCATTTTCATACACGGCCGTCTTGCGTTCCTACTTTCGACCTTCGGATGCGACATTTACTGAGCGAGCTTGGTTTGTCTCTTCCTGACATTGCACGTTGTCGTGGATTCTCTTGCCCCTTGGAAGAAGTTTCAGCCATCTGTATGTTTCGACTTGTCCCGTTTTGCCAAATGTAGCGCCCCTCGCCCTCAAATATGTGCAGTACTACCTTGCGCAAAGAGCGTCGTATTCCCAACATGTGCCCATCTTCACTGATGGGTCCAAATCTGACGAGCACGTTGGGTCATCTATGGTGTGCTGTGGAGTTACTCTTACTGACAGTCTTCCTGCACAGGCTTCGATTTACACTGCAGAGCTGCATTCCATCTCCTTGGCGTTGGAACACATTCGACGACGCTTTCTGTTCAGAACTTGTGTTTACTCCGACTCAGTCAGTGCTTTGGAGGCTCTTTTTTCTATGCAGCATCTGACCCACTCTGTGTTGTCCCACATCCTTGTTACTTTGCGTGATTTGATTATTCGTGGCTTTGATATCCGCTTTTGTTGGATTCCGGGTCACGTCGGTATTCTTGGGAACGAGGCTGCAGACTGTACCGCGAAATTTTCTGCGGGTCGTCTGCGTGTGCCCCTCCCATTCACCGACTGGAATCCCGTTGTTCGATTCGAGCTCGTCCCCATGCTCGTTGGCAAGACTCCTGGGACACACAGACTGCGAACAAGCTGCATGCCATACAACCTGTAGTAGCGGACTGGCCGTGCACTTCTCGCCTTACTCGTCGAGAGGACGTATTGCTCTCTTGGCTCCGCATTGGACACACTCACACGCTTGACACATAGCTTCCTTTCGTGTGGAGAGGAGACACCTTCCTGCTCCCACTGCCATTCAGTTCTCACTGTTCATCATGCTTTTTCTTGATTGTTCAGGTTTAAGTATCCTCGTCGCCAGCTTCTTTCTGGTATTTTAGACCTCGCTGCGATTTTAGCACCATTTGATTTTAACCTTTTACGGCATTTTTTTTTCTGTTCGTGTGTATCATGAGATTTAGATTTTTGTTTTTCCTATAGTTTTATTAAAGAGTGGTGTGCTGGTTGCGTCACCCTACGTTTTCATCTTGTATTTATCATTCGTTTGGCACCGAATGACCTTTTCAGGTTTTGTGCCATCAAACACTAAACGACCAAACCAACCACTCTTGTTGGTAGGTAGTGTATTCACATATCGTTCAATAAATCTTTTTATTAATACATTTATACGTATAATATAATATACGTTTGGTCTTGATAAATAATCATTAATCATTTAATCTTTGCGTGTAACTCTTCAGTTAGTCTTTTAATCAGTACATCAAGTTTTAGTTAGTCTTTTAATCAGTTGATCAGGTTTCGCACAATGAATGGATTCCGAATCAACCCTGTGTTTCGCGCAGCATGACAAGGTTTTTGTGCCATTAAATTCAAACCAACCAATCTCCTGTTTTGCTCACGATTCCATTTAATTTGTCCAAAATTACTGTCACGACCAAAAATTGTAACAATATTTCTTATTTTTCCTGCAGTGGATTAGAAGTAACAATTCCGATTCCGAAAGTCGGCGGAGCCTCGTTAGTGACGTGTTGTGTTTCATACTTCTAACCCCTCTAGCAACGGCGAGCATCTTTCTCTGTGTTCAAGGCGCCAAGAAGCAAGTTCTGGAAGGAAATAGCCTTGAAGCTGGATGTCTTATGGCGTTGGCAACGTTTCTAATCACAATTTATTTCATTTGGAACATACTCACTTGCAGGTGTGTGTGTGAGAGCTGCTCTCTGTATTTATTTATTTTTTTTTATCTAACAACGTAACTACAGAACCCACCTTGT
>JJRW01S0013270.1:53933-65615 GCA_001188405.1 Loxosceles reclusa | reverse complement strand
GTATTAATTTTGCCTTTCTAAGAGCAGGATGTGCCATTTTGTGACAAAGTGTACTGTTGTTAAGATATTATAGAAGTAATATGACTCAAACGATGATAAAACGTTTAAACTTGTAGTCTCTTTTGTATATGAAACTTGTGAATGAATATACTACACCTCATTGGGGTACCTACCTCAAATGCGATGGGGACCAACCAGTTGATGGCCCCATTTGTGCTTTAGTAGTTCCATTACACAGTGAGTCATTTTTCTGGGGTTGGTTGGTTGATTGGATTTTAATGGCAAGAACCTATAAAAGTCATACGGTGCCAAGCACAGGATAATTACGAAACACTAAGGGATTAGGTACCTCGGGGATGCTGCGTCATTCCTAGCACTCACAAAAAAGATGGACCCTTAAGTTTTTTGGGAGGAGGGGAGCATTCCCGAGATTCTCTCCGGTGCGGCCAGCGCTTCACCGTTTAGTCATTCTCAAACCTTAAAAGTATAATGTATTCTTGTTGTTGCTCCAAATACTAGCATACCTGCTAACGTCGGGACCTCCTAGCAAGGAGTACTTCAGTGTGAATTTGGGAGCCCCTTCAATAAATGCATTACGGGGCCTATTAACTAGGTTAGTTGTTGGTTAATTGAAACTTAATGGCACCAAGAGAATAGAAAAGATAATGCTGTTTCAAACAATATTTCGAATGAAACACACTAAGTGTCTCAGTATATCGGAGACGACACGTCACTCTCTGTACTTTTGCCAAATAGCGTGACTGATAGACCCACAAACCAGGTCGGGGATCTCGTACTCCGGAGGCTGTCAATACGACCCTGCTTCCGAAGCTACTATTTTCCTGCTGGAGGCAGACTTGACATAATATAAATGATAAATTCTTTTATCTAACTGACAATATAAATTGGATTATCTAAACTAAAAAGAAATATTTTCAAACCTTTTATTTTGAATGTTGCATATTAAATTGGAAAATAAGGCCATTGCTTTGTTCTATTTTAATTCTTCTCATTAACTAAACAGTCAAGATCAGTTGTTGATAAAGGTTTTTTTGCCACAAGATCCTGAAAAGCAAAAAGGTTAAGCCGAGCAGAGAATAGAAACACAGAAGCAGGGCAATTACTTATCTGAAAGAATGTTTCTTAAGTCCAAATTTACAGAGAGAAATGAACTGAAGTGACAAAAATAGGCCTATGTAATCTACGATTGATACCGACCAGTGAATGTAGCTATAAAACACCTCAACAAGTTATAAAACACCAGACATACAAGCACAAAAGGAAACAAAATGGTAAACGTGTACCCGTGTAAGGCAAACCCCACAAAGAGCACGCTGCACCAACCGGTGTTCATGGAATTACGTAGTGGATATTCTTCAGCTCCAGGGGTGACACCTGAAGCACTTTGGGAGACGTAAAAGTGCAACCGTCTGTAAAACACGTGATGGGTGTGCACAAAATCAAAAGAACTGTAGGTGAAAAAACAATCGCATCACAAAGTGAAAATGGAATAAAAACAAACTAAAGTTTGTAATAGATGTGACACGAAAGCAAAAATTGTCTCAAAATGGTAAAATCGGATGAAGGTGCTAAAATGGTATGAAGGACATAATACTAATAAGGTTTTTACTCACTGGTCAGGAGGTTCCAAACCTCCTGAATTCCAAACCTCCTGACCAGCGAGTAAAAACCTTATTAGTATTATGTCTGACCCTGGTCAATGTTTCTTTAGTAAATTATGGTATGAAGGTGTAAAACATGAGAGTTAAAAATCTGAACACGAAGTGACTTAAAAACAGAACATTCAATTAAAATGTTGTGAATAGAGAAAACTGAATAACAGAAGGAACACGTAGGTAGTTCCTCGCCACGCAAACACTCGATTCGGGAGCGCTCAATTATTTCTTTCGTATTAGAAGTAGTAGAGGAACCCATTGATGGAGTAAAACTATTCGGCACCTGATCGCCTCAGAGCCCAACAAGTGAACGTTCAAAGATGCCAGAGCTAGTCACGATCTCTACCCGATCAACTGGGCCAACACGAAGACTAATCCTATAGGAATAATTGATTCTAGCCGGTGGTACTCGAAGTAATCTACCGTTTAGCCGATTACCTTAATCAGGAGCCACAACTGAAGCACCCGTGTGGCATGAATCTGGGGTCAAAGCAGCGTTTGGGGGACAGTATCTCACCGCTCAACTGGCAAGATTCTCTTTTCCAGTGAAATGGGTCGCAGCGCATAGCAAACATGTGGCCACGCTCAGGTGGTTGGTTGGTTCACATTTATTGGCACAACAGCCTGTGAAGGCCATGCTGTGCCAAACACACTACGCACAGATGGATTCTCTCCATCATCTATTCCTATAGAAAACTATGCTTTCTGTTGACATCAAAACACGAAGAAAGAAAATTAAAAAAAAACAAAAAAACAGCAAAGAAAGAACGGAAGGAGAAGATACGAAAAGTGTCGTTGCAAGAAAAGGAAAATTGTAAGGCCCAGCTAGGGTCTCAGGCACTACTTGTTCGCTACTACAGGTTCGCTACTTGTAAAACAGCTGCATAATCCTGGGTAAGCCAAAGCTGTTGGAAATGTACGAATGAAATCAAACTTTTCTGACTGGTATACATGAAGTATTGCTCTCAAGAGGGATCCCTGTTTACATGTAACAAAAACAAATCTTTGCTAAGAGAAATATTGTGTGCATATTCACTTTGCTTAGCATATATAAAGATCTATTTTAGTGGTAAGAACATAGTTCAGAAAGAAAACGTTTTACACAAGAGCACGTGGAAAATATACTTACGCGGCAAGAATCTTTGCCTCCATCTCCACCAGCACAAAGACTAACATCTGTAATGGGAGCATCGTTTTTGAAAACTTCTTTGCAATCACTGTTTGTCCAAATTCGAAGTTGGACTTCTTGCAGCTTTGAACTGGCAGGACCATCTATTAACATAATTGACAAAAAAAAAGAAATTTAAACTTTGTGAATGGTAAATACGGCTACACTAAACAATTTGAAGCCTGAAGCTTAAAATGGAAGCAACATTATTCAAGTACTTAAGATACGTTTTGCGCTAACACGTTTACCTCGAGTTCCACGGTATGGTCATGAACGCTGTATATTCATGTATTGCATTGTGTGTAAAATTCACTTCGTATACAACTATATTCAATATACACAACTGTCCAACTCTGATGTATGCACCCAAGTCTTTATTATGCTGTCTAACTTTAGCTGATAATAAAATTTCTTAATTTCTCTAAACAAACGTGCTCTTGTGCTAGAGTTAGACCACAGTTGGTAACAAGCTTTTACCTCTTGCACAGTATTACGAAATTTAGCTCTTTGATAACAATTTTGAGAAGGACCTGTTACAAGTACATTTTTAGCTAGATGATCCGCTAGTTCATTGTGAGAAATGCTCGAAAGGATAGTTATGCCACACTAATGTTTACAAGATGTAAAATAAAGACAAAAAAATTTTTCGGAAAATATTTCCGGAAATATGATTTAATCTCCAGAAGTGTAATCTTTCAAACTATTCTTTCAGAAATCTTTATAACATGATCTCGAGGAATAAGATGCGAAGAGATGCCACGTGGAAATTTTCCGAGTTTCAGAATAGGATACGATAGTTTTCATGCAATGAGGGTTAAGCACCAGAAATTCAGATATCATTGAAGTAATCGAGCAGTATTATTAAAGGCGATAGAAGATACGTGGGTTGCGCTGTTAGGATTACCAATGTATCACAACCAAGGTAGCAGTTTTTGAGCTCCTCCCCCGAGACAAAATTCCAGTTGTTTTGAGAAATAGTTCTGTATAGCTATAATTATCTCTTCTGCAGGGGAAAATAGGTTTCATGGATGTCGCATGTCGAAGAGGAACTGAAATATTGCAAAAACCCATTAGCTGATACCTATATTGTGTCAAAGCTATGTCAGGCTATGTGCCAAAGGAAAGGTGGAACCGTTGAAAGTCCACTACTTTTTCGTACGAGGCTAAACTTTTACATGGTTCCTTTGAGTTCAACGAAGAACGGAAGACGCGTCCCGGTTTTCTTGTCTACAACGTTTTCGAAGTTGAGCATTGTACTTTTTCCCTGCAGTGGGTGCAGATACTGTCCGTGCGACCGACAGATTAAGGGGCCGTGGCGAGGTGGTGGCTATGGTTTAGGTGGTGCCGTGGTAGGGCTGACGTCGTTAGGAGAGATGGTGGGGCGGATTGATTTAGTAAAACTGAAGACAGAACTCATCACATGCAAGTCTCGACGAAGAATCAAAAGACTAGAAACATTAATTTTTTGCGTAAGATTACCAATGAGTATGATACATCTTAGTATTTCTTAAATGTTTACAAGAACTAGGACTCGTGATAGAAATTTGAGTGGGGAATGTTTTCTATAAGATATTCTTATGCTTTCCATAAGATCAGGTATCACCAGCAAAGTCAAAATTATTTCAAGGGAAACACTTGTCAAAGTGGTGGGAAAACCATCGTTCAAGAAGTGCAAGATCGCTTTCTTGTAAGCACTTTTCTACGATCAAACACAGCGTATTACAAAACTAACTGCCCCAGATAGAGGACATTACACGTAATAAAATCGCCTGCACTAAGAAATAGAGGAGGTAGCCTAAGGAGTGAAAACAGATATGGTTTTGTAATTTTATTCGTAGGAAACAGATGATGATGCTTTTTTTTTTTATGACTCAAGGACGAATAAAGATCATGCTGTGCCAGACACGAAATGGGCATGAAAACGGTGAAGACAAACACACACACCCATGTAGACAGGGACCCAAAACCGGGTTTGTCCGCTCAGTAGCCCGTCACGGGTATTACTGCACCACTGGAGTGGCTTATTCGTAGGATTATCATAAATATTCACTAAAGTAGGGATGGGGGTAAAGCCGATCACGAATAGTTCCTTTGTAGATCTTGAGTTAGAGCGATTGCTTATTGGAGATTATGATACGAACAAAGTTCGTATCATAATACATATGTTGGAAAGGCCTTTGTGAGGAAAAGTGTGGTAGAAAAACAAAAGGTTTCAGTTGAAAGTTTGGAGGAGTTTTCCATTGTCAAATGTTGGCATTGGAATATTTTGCTCTACAGCGAGATTTTGCAATTCGTTGGATTTGTAGAAGGGAGCGACCATTCCAAAAAATATTCGTTGAATATTTTTTTCAAATTTATCTAAATAATTTGTCAAAGGTATTGTAGCATGAAGTCTTTTAAAACCAAACCTCTAATGCATGAAAATCTCCTGGAGATTGCGAGTAGACTCTGATTGTTGTTAAAAAAAGGTGATCAAGAGCAGTATTATCACAATACTCAATTGCAGAACATATTCAAAACTCTTACTTTATCGCGATACCGGTTGGTTGGTTTGGTGGTTGATGGATGTTTAATGGCACGAAACCTCTAAAGGTCATTTTGTGCTAAACGTAGGACAAACAGGAGAAAGACAAAACAAATAGAGTAAAACAAGCACAAAAGGAAACAAATGGTAAACGTGTACGGCACAGCCCCACAAAGGGCACGCTACACCAACCTGTGTTCATGAAGTTACGCAGTGGATGTTCTGCAGCTTCAGGGGTGACACTTGAAGCACTTTGGGAGACGTAAAAGTGTAACCGTCTGTATAATATGTGATGGGTGTGCACAAAATGAAAAGATAAAACTATGGGTAAGAAAACCATCTCATCACATAAATTGAACATGGAGTAAAAACAAACTAGAGTTTGTGATGGATATGAGAAGAAAGCAAAAATTGTCTCAAAATGGTTAAATCAGATGAAGGTGCTAAAATGGCATGAAGGCGTAAAACATGAGAGTTAAAAATCTGAACATGAAGTGACTTAAAAACAGGACATTCAATGAAAATGTGGTGAATAGACAAAACTGAATGGCAAACGGAACATGTAGGTGGTTCCTCCCCACAAAAAAGAAAACAATGAGTGAGACGACTGTGTAGTGAGTAATACGTCCTCTCGTCGGGTAAGGTGAGAAGTGCACGACCAGTCCTCAACTCCAGGTTGTACGGAATGCAGCTTGTTCGCAGTCTGCGTGTTCCAGAGATCTTGCCGGCGATCATGGAGACGGGCACGAATAACGGGCTTCCAGTCGAGGAATACAACTGGCATCAATAGGTGGTTGGTTGGTTGATGGAGGTTTAATGGCACGAAACCTGAAAAGCCATTCTGTGCCAAACATAGGATACACAGGAACATAAAACGAAAGAGTAGGAAAACAAGCATGAAACTAACAGACCTGCACCCATCGAAGTTACAGACAAGTAGTGTAATGCCCACCCACGAGACTTCAAAATAAGCACAGGAATCCTCTGTCGGCGTAGCTTAACCGGTTAAAGGGGCTCCTCCAGAGGGGAACATTTCGGGTTCGATTCCCGGCGTCGACATGAAGTAAAGATTTTCTTTACAGTGGAAGTAAAATAAAAAACCGATAAAACATGGTGATGAAACCAAGACATCACAAAGTTAAAATCCAATGAAAACAAATTACAGTTCATGATAAATATGACAAGAAAGCAAAAAGTGTTTCAAAACGGTAAAATCTCATATGTAGATGCTAAGATGGTAGGAAGGTGCAAAACAGGACAGTCAATGAAAATGTGTTTAATGACAAAACTAAATGGTAGATGAAACATTTAGGTGAGGCCTCGCCACGCAAAAGAAAACCATGCGTGAGACAAGTGTGTTCAATGCGAAGCCGAGCGAATAACACGTCCTTCCGTCGAGAAAGGTGATAAGTGCATGGCCAATCCGCAACTACAGCTTGCAGCTTGTTCGCAGTTTGTGTGTCTCAGAAGTCTTGCAAGCGAGCATAGAGACGAGCTTGAACAACTGGTTTCCAGTCGGTGAATGAATGGGAGGAGCATTCGCAAACGACCCGCACAGAAGATTTCGAGGTCTGCAGTCTCGTTCCTAAGAATACCGAAGTGTCCCGGAATCCATCGGAAAAGGACATCAAACACACAATTCTGCAAATCACGTAAAGTAACAAGGATGTGGGACAACACAGGGTGAGTTGGATGCTGCAGAGTAACCAAGAGCCTCCAAAGCACTGAGCGTGTCGAAGTCCTGAAAAGAGAGCAACGTCGAATGTGTTCCAAAACCAAGGAGATGGAATGAAGATCGGCAGTGTAAATCGAAGCCTGTGCAGGAAGACTCTCAATAAGAACAACAGTACAGCACACCATAACAGACCCAAAGTGCCTGTCAGATTTAGACCCATTAGTGAAGACGGGGACAAGTTGGGAATTCGACGTCCTATGTGCAAGGTGGTACTGTACATATTGACCGTGAGGGGTGTTACATTTGGCAAACGGGCACAGGTCGAAACATACCGAAGACTGAAACGTCTTCCAAGGGGCAAGAGAAACACGCCACTCTGTGCAATGTCAGGAAGAGGAAAACCAAGCTCACTCCGTAAATGACGAATTCGAAGGCCAAAAGTAGGAACACAAGAGAGCCGTGCATGAAAATGACGTGCAAGGGTGGGTTCAAATACTCGGCACCATAAAGGATGTGCACGTTCGGACTGCAACTGCTTGAAGAAGCACAAGCTCAGCATTTGGCCACGGAGTTCCAGAGATGGTTCGTGTGCTGCGACGAACAAGCTCCGTACAGGAGATGTCCGGAAAGCACCAGCGCAGGAGACGTAGTACCTGGTGAGCTACTGGATCAAGCACCTCTAAACGAGACGGTCGGGCAGAACTATAGACATCACAAGCACAGTCCAACTTGGAGCGGATGAGTGACAGATACAGGGGCAAGAAGGAGGCACGGTCTGCACCCCAAGAAGTAGATGACAATACCTTAATGATGTTGAGCCTTCGTACACTTCAGTTTCATGATGAATATGTGATGCGAAAGTGAGAGGTCGGTCGAAGACACCAAGGTTTCCGGAACCGCAACGGATCCTAAAATGAGACTGATCAGGATGCAAGCCACGCCTGCAATAAAAATGCATGCAGACTGTCTTTTCCGGTTAAAAGCGAAACCCGTTGTCATCCGCCCAATGAAGTAGCCGATTCAAGCTGAGCTGTAGGCGACGCTCGAGGAGTGTCATGTACACTGAGCTGTTAGAAACTTCCAAGTTATCAACTCAGCACTGGATTTCCGGAGGAAGCGTGGATAAAATGCCATTCAGCTTTATAATGAATAAGGTGATGCTTAAAATAGCGCCCTGGGGGGTGTCGTCTTCCAGAGGAAAGTGGCGTGACAGTGTCGTGCCAACACGAACCTGGAAAATGTGATCTGCCAAAATATCCTGGTTAAACACCGGCAGGTTTACCCCGGAGCCAAACAGCATGGAGGTCACGGAGAATACTATAACGCAAGGTGCGATCGTAGGATTTTTCCAGGTCAAAGAAAATCGACACCTGGTGAGCACGACGAACGAACGCCTCCCGGACAGACGTCTCCAGGACGAGTAAATGATTGACAGTTGAACGAAGCCGCCTAAAACCACTGTGGAACGGGGACAACACGGCAGGTGATTCTAGGAAATACACCAACCGTGTATTGACCATCCGTTCCAGTAACTTACACATGCAGCTGGTCATCACAATTGGTCTGTAATTCGAAGGCGAAGTGGGATCCTTCCAAGGTTTCGGAAAAGGTAGCACAATAGCTTGTCGCCCTGCGGAGAGAAACACCTGCAGGAACTAAACGCGGTGAAACAACCGTAGCAGCACACGGAGTGAGTCAGGTAACAAATGTCACAACATGGCGTAGTGCACAGTATGCGGTCCAGGCGCAGTATCGTAAGAACGCGACAGAATTGCCTGCAGCTCGAGACGTAAGCGAAGAGTTGTGTCCAACCGAAAAAAAGGGTCGGAAGGAAATCTCTGTACGTTTTGCGCAAGATTTCACAGCCTGGAACGATGTGCTGTAATTGGAACTACGAGAAACCTGGGAAAAGGATTCAGCTAAGACGTTCGCAATCGTGGGAATATCTGACACGGTTCCACCATCCGTGCACAAACAGGATATGGGGTGGGACATGTAACGACCACAGATGCGACGAATCTTGTCCCAAACAACCTTCGAACTAGTGGAAGACGTGATGCTGGACACATTTTTCCGTTACGACTCCCATTGGTTGCGACAGCGGTCCCGACGGGCAAATGCCAGAGCCCGCTGGAAACGCGCCATATTACCAGGAGTCCGATATCTGCGGAAAATGTCCCACGCGTTCTTCTACGCTTTCCGGGCTGCAAAACAGTCGTGGTTCCACCAAGGTTTAGGTGAGCAAGGAAAATGCGTCCAAGCGCGTGGTACAGAAAACGCAGCTGCTTGGAGAATACAAGAACTCACCTGGTCTACTGCTTGATCAATGGTCGGAGTGTCATCCAAGTCGTCCGTCAACAAAGCGAAAGTGGCAAAACGATCCCAATCAGCACAGTCCACTTTCCACCTCGGCAAGCTGGAAAATTCGATGCCAGCAATCGTAGAGGACAACAAAATGGGAAAGTGGTCACTCCCCATGGTGTCTGAAAGGACAGACCACGACTACAAGGTGTACTGTGACGGAGAGCAAAAAGACAGATCCAAAGCAGTGAATGACCGCGTCGGGGCATGAAAGTACGTAACCTCACCACTATTCAGCAGAGACAAGTCGAGATCAGTGAGCAAGCTCTCAACAACTATCCGCGCTATTGGTAGAGGAACTTCCCCAAAGAGTGCTGTGACCGTTAAAATCTCCAAGCGGCAGAAACGGTTGCGGAAGCTGAGACACCAGATCGTCCAAAGTGCAAAAGGCCACTCGGTGTCCCGGTGGCAGATACACGGAGCAAACCGTGAGTGTTTGGCCGACAAAAATACGTACAGCAACAGCCTGTAACGGAGTCTGAAGCGTTAGAGCTATGGATGGAACGTGTTGGGAGACGAGAAGAGCAACGCTTCCCCGAGACTCGGACGAATTGTCGTCCACGCGATAAATACCATAATGATGCAGCTGTATTGGAGCTGTCGGACGCATCATAGTTCCCTGTAAAGCGACACACACACAGGAGAATGGGAGTGCAACAACCGTTTTATATCATCGAAGTTGGCACGCAAACCAGGACAGTTTCATTGTAAGATAATAGGAGACCTTAATCTAAGTAGGAGGCGGTTTAGATGCAGTAGACTCCCGTTTGGACGAGGGTACCTTCATTAAAACCGGAGGTGCTGTATCCATTCACTCTAACGTCCTCTAACGATGAAAGCTCACTAAAAGAGTTAGAAAGTTTGATCGATCATGGAGAATTCCTGATTCGATCTTCTTTTGAAGCTTTTTGGAACCTTCCGCAGTTTCAACTTCACATTCTTTGGAGCAGGAGAAGCCGTAGGAGTCTTTGGTATGGAGATGATCGAGATGTGGATGAAGCCTTAGAAGACAACTTCCGCCGCTCAGATTAATGTAGAGTAGCAGTGGAACAAGGAAATGCCCTTAATACCAACAACGGGGGAAGGTTAAGAGACGTTTGTACTTCTTGCAACTTGGTGCTGCGAGTAACCGCCGCGTAAGATCCACGGAGTGGTGCAGGCGACAAGAGCCTTTTAGCCTCTGCGTAGGAGAGATGTGTCCTTTACGTTCTGGATAGTCTTTTCTTCTTGCCACTTGGGTCATGAGAGAGAATATGCTGGGTGGTCACCCTGGCAGTTAATACAGAAATGACAAAGAGAGCTTCGAAGAACCAGAGTCAGAAGAATGAAGGATTAAATAACATGGTGCGGTAGCACCAGTATCAAATGAAGAAACAGCGCATTCGGTTCGGGCCCGTTTGGAAAACCCGCTTGAGGAAGGATTTTAATTTTGGTTTTTCATATTAAAAAGAATATTCGGCTACCGGCAGCCTCATCCACCACCGATCCCTACAAAGGAATATGCAAGCACACCAAAGTTAACCAGGAGCTATACCATCAGGATTGGGCCGACAAGAAGGTAAATCAAGGCGGACCCAAACGATCAGTTGACCCTCGCCGGAGGATGCAAAGGAACCCGCCTTCTAGCCGATTGCAACAGTACGAGCAGAGACTGAAGCTCCCGCCTAGCTGAAGTAGGGCCAAAGCAATGTATTGGGGGCAGTACTTCCTCCCTCAATCACAAGGATCCCCATTTCCAACAAGCCGCACACTGCAAACGTGCAGCCACGCTGAGGGTGAAGATGGAAACCCTCTAAACGTGGGGAACAGCAGCGTGGATCGCTATAACTGGAAGAAAAATGAAATTGTAGCACACGGCTTACATAAAACACGAGGAGACAAAAGAAACTGGTACAAAAAGAAAAAAGTGAACGTTGTAGGGAAAAGAACAAAACGGTAACAGAAAGCAAACAAAGGCACAAAACGGAACTAAACCGAAAATCTGGACTAACACATCACAGAAACATAACCGGCAGGCGAAAGAACAAAACGATAACACGTGGCTCAGGCACCTCGTGGACGCCACGAACTTCCTCGTACTTAGCAAAAAGGTAAGCCCCTGAGGGGTTATCGTGATGCAAACGATAAATATTAGAAAGAGGTAACGTCAAACGTTTGATGCCACTAAACGAAAAAGCCAATACATCTCTGAAACAGAAGTTGCTTAAGGAGGTTCAAAATCATTAATCGAAATATTTTGTATGATTCGATATAGTTAAATGAACTGCCACGGTAATTT
>JJRW01S0013263.1:53274-63547 GCA_001188405.1 Loxosceles reclusa | reverse complement strand
TTATCTTTCAAGCACATAATGATTTCATTTTGGCATAATATTCATTTATGCATAATATTCCATTGAGAAGCTACCACTAAAAACTTGATCGGTCCTTAAGTTTAGCACACCATTGTATTTTAGGTAGCTCTGCGAAGTTTAGCTAATCGTGACTTATAAAACTTAGACATCCGTGACTTCCAAGCTAATTGAGCGGATTTTATAGCTGTCCCTGATAAACACTAAACACTCTACACTATGTTATGTATCATTTAGCGATGCTTAGCAATCTTACTGTGTGATGTTACATAATGAGAAAAAACAAACTTTTCAGACATTTGAACAAACGAAAGCTTAACCTATTTAAAACAACAACTTTGCTCAGTGATTGTTTGATTTGGGCTATTTCAGAAATGGTACAACATGGCTAAGGATGCTCAACCCTTGTCGAATATGCTAGCTGACAGGGAGATTCTGCAATAGGACCTCGTGAAGTAAAACGCAACAAACGACTAATACTTAATTGACTCTATAGACTTCATCATCACTGAAAACCACACGGAGTGTTTTACCCCTGATGTAGGCAGCCAAAGGAAGAGTGATCAACCACTGTCACCAACGTTCCACTAGACTTCAACCTAAAAAGAACTGCCCTGTCATGTGATAATTTGATTCACAGAGGCTGTAATGTCCACCCGCAAATGACTTTAATATAAGCTACTCAGTTACCCCGTCGGCGTAGCTCAACCGGTAAAGTGGTCACTACAGAGATGACAGATCCGTTGGTTCGAATCCTGGTGTCAGCATAAGTAAAGTTTTTCTTTACAAGGTCTAGGGATAAAATTGACATATGTTGCGCCTTGAATCTTGAAAATGCTTCTCCAAAGGCTGCACATCTGGCGACGAGTCTTATACACTGCTGGTCGTTAAAATTGTTACGTCATGAAGGCGCAGCAAAAGCGAAATGTGCATGAAAGGTACAACATGCTAGGATATGCAAATGATTAGCATTTCAAGGCATGAATGCAAAGCAGGTTGGAGTAACGCCACCTACAGTCTGTATAAAAGGGAAGATTGTAAATAGGGTGTCTCATACGGAAATCGCATTCGCACGTTGGTTGCTTGTGTCGAGATCGCAGGACTGTCACGAAAATATAAAATCGATGGGTCCAGGACGGCCATGCAAAAAGTTTTAACAGTTTGCGGTTTTTTGTGTGAAAATATGATTTTTTCACCGTTGTAGTGGAAAATAACGGTTATGAATCCTTATTTTTACAGCCGAAAATAGAATTGCACTGTGATTTTATGGTTATGCGACTGTTTCCTTAGAAAACAAGAAAATAACCTTTAAAAGTATGTTTTTTTTTACAGACGTATTTTTAACAGTGTGCATAAAACACTAAAGTGTGTAATGTCCACCCACAAAAGACTTCAAAGTAAGCATAGAATTTCAGCGTCGGCGTAGCTTGATTGGTTAAAGCGGCCTCTCTGGAGCTCTGGGGATGGCAGATCCGTTAGTTTGTACCCCGGCATTGACAAAAAGGGCACGTTTTCTTTACAAATGCCAAAAGTCATGGGATACCCCTAATATCGTGTCGGACCGCCTTTAGACCGGCGAAGTGCAGCAACTCGACGTGACAGTGAGTCAACTAGTCATCGGAAGTACCCGGAAGAAATATTCAGCCATGCTGTCTATATAGCTGTCCATAACTGCGGAAATGTTGTAGGGACAGGACGATTCGCATGAACGAACCCTTCTATCACATCCCAAATATGTTTGATGGGTTCATGTCTGGCGATTTAGGTAGCCACACCATTCTTTGGAATTCTACAGAATGTTCGTCAAAACAATCGCGAAGAATTTATCCCCGTGGCATGGTGCTTTCTCATCCTGGAAACATCCATAATTATTTGGGCACATCAAATCCAATGACATGTTGCAAATGTTCTCCATGCAGCTGAACATAACGATTTCCAGTCAATGTATGGTTGAATTTGACCAAAGAACACAGTCTATGCCATGAAAAAACGACCCACACCATTGTGGAACCTCCACAAACTTGCACAGTACCCTGTTGACCACTTAGGGTTCCTGGCTTGTGAGGTCTGCGCCACACTCGAACCCTAAACTTAGCTCGTACCAACCACAACCGTGACTCATTTGACCAAGCTACGCTTTTCCAGTCATCTACCGTGCAACTGGTATGTTCACGAGTCCAAGATAGGTGCAACTCCCGATGGCAGGTTGTTAGTACAGGCTCTTGAGTCGATCTTCTGCTGTCATATCCGATCAATACTAAATGTCTCTGCACTGACCTCATGAATACGTGCCTAGTACGTGACTCACTGATTGCTACTGTTATTTGAAGCAGTGTCGCTTGTCTCTGCACGGACTACTTTACTCAAATATCGCTGGTCGCGGTGATTAAGTACACGCGGTCGGCCGAGAGTACATGATTTCAGGCATTACTTCGCACCATGGTGGGAAGAAATGCCTGAAATCAGGTACTCTCGGCACACTCTTAACACTGTGGATCAAGGAATGCTGAATTTCTGAACAATGCTAGAACTGGAATGTCCCATGCGGGTAGCTCCAACTAGCATTCTTCGTTCAAAGTCGGTCAATTCTCATCGTGTTGCCATAATCACGTCAGAAAAGGTTTGACAGGACTCACTACCACACAATTGATAAAAGTGACAACGCACTGCCGATTTATGCGTATTTTACGCGATGCTACCACCACCTGGATATTTGCATGTTACAATCCCATGACTTTTGGCACTTCAGTGTATGTTCATTCGTTATTTTCATTCATTTGAGACAAGGAAATCCTAAAAACCAGTCCTGGCGCTGGAACGAAAGTCCGCCTAAATGATCACTTCATTTGGCATGTTTCAGATTGTCTGTGGAGCAACAGACGTAAGCGTTGTTGCTGTTGCAAAACTAATCCTCAACAAGTGACAAGAAAAAATCCTTTAGAGCAGGAGATGTTGCCTTATATTCGTGCCTGATATTCCAGATGGCTGTGATTTGAGTGATTAGTCGTTGAAAACAGATAACGGTGTGCGTCGTTTAAGCCCGTTACGTGCAAGTACGATTGTTATCAGCCATTTCAGACAGCTGGCAGACACCTATGAAATTCGACTGCTTGCAAGCATACATGCGATGTCGATGAAATAGCGATCCTGCGGCCAAGATGCCAAGTATCGGCATCGGTAAATGAAGGCACGAAGTGTTTGTAAAGTGGAGAAGGATGAAAGAAAAAGAAACAACACATAATAACAAGGAGCTATAATAACAACTAATGTTTTAACTGCATTGAAACAACTATCCTCGCTATTCCCGGCAGCTAAAAATAAAATTCACCACCAAGTCCTTCAGTTTCTGGGCGAAACATAGCTCTTTGCTTGTCTTGTTATATACGTAACCAGGTTTCCGAGAAACAAATCGGTTATTTGAGACGAAAAAACAAATGAAAGAGAAACTTGGGGGAGAAAAATGGAAGTGTAAAAAGAAGTATGGACAAAGCCGTTATTGTTCTTTCGTTGGCTAGCGAAAATCATTAATCGGACGCCAAACATGACACGTGATCGAGCACATTAAGGCGCCAATATTGGTTCACTCTGACAATGCACGTAAGAGGTGGGCACTTTTCTATATGTAAATCCAATCACATTGTGAAAAATATAAGCGTGGTGCATACAGACAGAAAAAGAAACGCTTCTGCTTTTATAAGGAAGTAAATTACCTGAACAGTAAAGCAAGTAAAATAAAATAACGAAAGATGAATAGACGGCAAAATTTAATCGGCGTTGCTTGGGGTTCCGAATATACACTGCTTAACAAAATTTAGGGAAGCACCTATGTTAAACGAGTTTATGCAAACCACTTGAGTAAAATAAGGACAGGACAACTGTGGAAAGCAGTGCAAAGATGCAAATCAGCAACAATGACGTCAAAACTGACGTCTCCATGCGAAAACTGAATAAAACGGGTGGTTTTGTAGGAACTGTTGGCATATACCTGATTGAAATGTCATTTATCTCATGTTAATGTGCCGAGTCGACACGATGTGCCAAAAAGCACCGCGTGGTGAACCATAGGGAGGTCGGAAGCCGGTCAAAGTCAACGGCTAGAAGTGTCCGCCATTGGAGTGAACCGAAGTGTAATTGTACGTGTGTGGAGTCGGTTCCAACAGACGTAAAATGTTCTAAGGCTTCTTGATCAAGGTCGTTCATGCGCTCACAAATGATAAGGGTTATGTGTCGTCAACAGACCGTCGGAACAAACACCATAATGACATCCAGCTGTAAACACAACGGTTAATAGCAACCGGAAGACAAGTTTCGACACAAACAATTCGTAGAAGCCTTCATACATATCGGTTGTATGCACGTAGGCAAGTTGTTTGTGTGCCACTGACCTCCCGACGTCGCATGGATCAAAGAAACTGGGCTGCACAACACCGTGCTGGGTAGCAGCAAAGTGGAGCCAGGTTTTGTTCTCCGATGATTCCAGATCCAGCCTTGAGCCAAATAATCGACAATTACTGATCTGGAGAGAACGTGGCACCCGATACAATTCAGCGCTTGTCCACGAGAGGTCGCCTTTCGGTGGAAGCGGTGTGTTTGTACGGGTAGGGATAAGTTGAAGTGGATGTACTGATGATGTGTACTTCATCTAGAATTGGTCTCTGACGTCTCAGGGACAGAAATCTGCGACCCTTGGTGGTGTCTTACATTGCTCCCATCGGCAATTTATGGATTACAACGCTGGACCTACTTGACAGCGTCTTGTGAATCAGATGCTCAAAGAATTGGCCAAATCTTTGATAAGCTGCCCATCTATCTATTATCTTTGATAAGCTGCACATCAGAGTAGCTTAATCGAGAAAGTGGTCACTATGGAGCTGAACCATCTAGATTAAAGTCCTGGTTTCGGCAAAAAGGGCATCTGTTACAGTATGATCCCCTGAATTGATTCCGATCGAACATGCCTGGGACATATTATGCAGGCGCATTCTTGCTAGACCACAACCCTCGTTGACCCGCCATGTATTAGAAAATTCCCTTCTGGAAGACTGAGCACGAATCCCCCATCATCCACTCCATATCTTCTCGACCACCTGATGCATTCAATGCCCCACAGGTGTGAAGCCGCGCCACACGTTCGAACACACACTTTATTAGACAGGTAACAAAGTTCGTCAAGTTTCCTCTCCTACAAATATGGGCAGTGATGATTTTTTTATAGCACCAGGAATATTTTCTGTAAAGATAATTTTCGTTACATTAGAACATGCTTTTTCACCTGTTCAAACATCTTTTCCCCTTCTCCATATATTCTCCCATCTTTTATATTGCACTGCATAGTTACCAACAAGTATTATATAGGCATTACACATATATTAATAGGTATATTACACATATATTATATAGGTATATTACACATATATTATATAGGTATATTACACATATATTATATAGGTATATTACACATATATTATATAAGTATTTTCACACAATGTACCGTTTGGACCCCGTACCCGCTGTGACCGACATTTGTACTGTTGGATCCACATTGGCTGACATTGTTCTGGAAACTAGAACAGCCGGGAATTACACTACCTACCAACAAGTAATTATATACCCCTGCAAACGACGATAGGTACAATCCCGATGCACGTCACTCTCGTCGCTGTTACATAACCTGTGGAAAACGACAGCGCCATCAGTCGCACTCAAGATGCCACGCAGTTCGGAGCTTACTGATTTTGAGAAAGGTGTAATCGTCGAGTATCACAGAAATGGCCGATTCATACGTGACATATGCAGCAAGCTGAGGTACACAAAGTCGACAGTGGCCTACGTGATTCACATGTGTAAGGTGAGCGGTGATTGTCGGAAAGTGCCCCGACCCAGCAGACCCACGAAACTGGAAGCTAGAGACCGACGAGTGCTGTCCAGAAAAACTCGGAAGAACTGCACCCAATCGATGGCCCACATCTGTGAGGAGTTTCAACAGGCACCCGAAAGTGCTGTTTCGATGAATACCCTTCGTAAGGAAGCCCATTTGCTGGGTTTTCATGGACGTGCTGCCGCCCACAAGCCTTTCATCACCAAGTCCATCAGCACTGCGTAGCTAATGTGGTGCAAAGAACGTCGGCAGTGGACCGTTGAACAGTGGAAACAAGTTCTCTGGAGCGACGAATCAAGGTTCACCCTCTACTCTTCGGTCTGGGTTTGGCGTCAACCTGGCGAACTCCTCGTACAGGAATGTATTTTGCCCACAGTGAAGTTCGAAGGAAATGGAGTTATGCTGTAGGGGGTGTTTCTCCTGGTATGGCCTGAGACCCTTGGTCACAATTCCTGGTACACTCAACGCAGAGGCCTACCGCACCATTTTCGGTGACCATGCGCTACCTATGTTGTGGCAGTTTTACGGGGTGAACCCATGTTACTTTCAGAACGACAACGCCAGCTGTCATGTCGCTACGTCTACCATGGCTTGGTATGGTGACAATGGGGGGGGGGGTGTTAATCGTATGGTCTGGCCTGCCCAAAAGCCCGGACCTTAACCTATCGAGAACCTGTGGAACGAGTTGGAGCGTCGACTTAAGGGGTGCCCCTGCCGTCCGAAATCCGCTGAGAAACTCGCCTCACATCTGCAAGCCCAGTGGAAGAAAATACCGCTAGCCGTCGTACAAGGACTGGTAGAATGACGGCGGCGCTGGCGACATGTTTATTTATTTCGCGCGCGGTTATAGGATTAGTGAGGAAGGGTGTTAGTTATTAGTCGTTACACGCATTGCGTAAATCGGTCGTTGCAGTGGGTACGGACCGTATAAATTAATTAAAGACATGAAACCAAAGAAATGCTCCGACTGGCTGAATTCATAAAAAAAATAACATGCCCATTTATTGGCAGCAAAATAATTAAATAGAATATGTACAACGTGTAAACACAAGTTGCAAATAAAGCACATTGAAAATCAATTAAAATCGTCGACTGCTCGCATCTTACTCAAACACATTAAATTGTGAGCTTCGTACAACATACCCCAGAATTACTTCTCGGCACGCATTATCATTCTCTTCAGAGGTAATATCTATTACTTACACCGTCATACACATAAACATTTAAATAAACAAATCATTAAAGCCCATACATCCTCCTAATTATACTTCATGCCTAACACATTAAGGTACAACACCAACTAGGTTACAGATCCAGCAAGTATCGAGAGTGTAACAGATACATAATTTAGCGAAACATTAATAATGGGCGAGCCTGAGAGTGTATGAAATCTGTTATTCACTTGCCCCGATCAAAGATCATCGTCGACTTCTTCTCCCTACCACCGCGACGCCCTTAAATCGCAGAATATTCCATTCAGTGCATCACAAATACACACGTTGCACTCTCGCACGACCCTTTACACTTTCTTGTCGGAGCATTTGTGGCCACTTAAACGGACCCCACTGTAACACCACAACTACATGGCCGCTGTAACGTTTGCTTTATTAATGAGAGAATACCTTTTGAGTTCCATTTGATACCACCAAAGAGAAATACCTTTGGGTTTCATGACACACGGTCTTCATAACATGTGAATATCCACCCTTCTTTCCACGACAGCTTGAATTACAAGGCTTTCTTAGATGTTTAAAGCGTGAGCATTATTCCGGTGAAATTGGTTATCGCCTCCTAGACGTTTTCTCATGGCCCTGTTGCGGATAAATCCTTTTGAGACCTTCTTTTAGAGTATTTTTTCTACCTTGTCGATTTCAGGCAAAATCCAGTCAGTGATTCCGTGAGACTTCCCCAACGAGACCATTTCTTAACACTTTTCGACGCTATATCCTGCCCTTTATGTAATCCTATAACGCCAGTGGTCAGTAACATATCAGGAAAAAAGAGGGATATCTTCATTACACGTACGCCGGGAGCAACTGCTTCAACTATTATATCCTTTTCCTTGTAAATGTTGAAGTGTGAAACTTTTCCTTTGTAACTTCTTCCCACTTTTACTAAAAAGCCACCGATATATTTCTAGCGAAAAAGATTTCTCACAAAACTGCAAACAGTCCTGAGTACAATAAATAGTCTTAGAAAAAACAATGCACCTTGGTAACTGGTTGCGTAGTTGTAAGGAATCTTAAGAAAAACATTTCTTTTGCTCCATCTTTCGTTTACCATTCAATCGACTCCCACAGAGACACAAGTGTGTAAAACCTTTTGTGTATATCTCTGAAACCTTTCGCTTTTATTTGGTAACGCTTACTTCCCATGAACCACCTTCTCTAGGGGAAAAAATTGCAACCTTCTTCAATCGGACTACCTTTGCTAGCTATGTCATCAAAATATGCAGGTTTACCCAATAAATATATAAATATGAATTTTAGTCGCTCAGGTTACTACGGGACAATATACAGGGTGAGTCTAAATTGGTTTTACAAAATAAGAGGGCTGATAATACCTATCCAGACGAGCAATAATGACTATGGAACATAGGGTCGCATTTTACTCTGTGAGGCAGAAAGGAGTAAAATTAGAATTTCAACATGAACTGACAACAGTGTTGGGAAAGCGAATGAACGATACCAAAAGTTGCACAATCTGATTTATTGATCAGCGAAAAACTCAAAATGGCGGCCACGCATGTCGATGCACAGTTCACACTGGCGAAGGAATGACTGGTGCCTTTTGAAGATTCCAAGTGTTGTGTTAATGTTGTCTGCGGCAACAACGATTCTTGCTACGAGATTTTCAACCGAGTCCACGGGCGTCTCGTACACTAAAGATTTCATGTGCCCCCAGAAGAAATAGTCCAGTGGGTTGAGGTCCGGTGAGCGAGGAGGCCAAGCCACAGGTCCGCGACGTCCAATCCAACGTGTGATCTGATTGGCTGTCTACGGACCCTACTGTGCTGCTTTCTTCTCACTGTACATTTACATACCTAACGACGTGAAAGGCGATGACTTGTTCATGCTCGACGCGTTTCCACTTTACTCTTTTCTGCCTCACAGAGTGGAAGACGACCCTATGTTCCGTGGTCATTATTGCTCGTCTGTATGCGTACTATCACCCCTCTTATTTTGTAAAAGCAATTTAGACTCACCCTGTATATGAAATAATAAACATGAATTTAATGCAGACTTTTGAGAAAATTCAGACAGTAAAGGAAACCTTTACTTTTGTCGACGCCGAGATTCGAACCAACAGATCTGTCATCCCCAGCGCTCCAGAGTGACCGCTTTACCCGTTAAACTACGCCGACGCTTGTCTGTGATAGTTTATTTCGAACTCATTTGTGGGTGGGCATTACAGAGTTTCAAAAGTGGAACGGAAAAGTTATATTTTTGCGTCATTAATAAATTTCCACATCAGAAAACTGTCTAATAGAGGCTATATTAGCAATTGCAGGTATTTGCAAACGAAGTCGAACCAAGCTATTCATGCAAATGTACTATAATTTTGTTACAAATTGCGATAAATTTATGCGAACGCGCATAATATATAAATCCGAGTTCGAAGGGCCCTACTAGAGCTCACAATCCGCCACTAGCTTCAGCCCAGCGTTTGTCCAACTTTAAGTTTCACTTTCCCGATGATCGAATTCCATAATGTGTTTCAATTTGCTTTTCTTACAGTTCGCTAAAGTTTTGGCTTCTAGACTTGTCCACTAAGTAAACATATTTTCGTCAACGTTTTAAAATTTGCTGAATATTTAAACAGATTCACACCCACTCAACGCGACGCCTATTTTGACCTTTTCTGAGGTCATTCTTGCTTCCGACACGTGTCGCTGGCTATGCTCGACACGTTAGCAACAGTAAGGTGCCTTGTCGTTAGCAACAGTGATGTCGCCAATAGCCTTGTCCAAGATACCTATATTTTGCTGAATTAGCAACGACATTTCAGTTGGAAAAAATAAAATTATTTAGCTAGACTAGAGCCCTTTCTAAACTCTATTACCATGCTGACGTCTTCAGTCCGAAGTCAAAATGCGTCAACGTTAATTGAGCATACCGGAAATAAAGCGACATATTTCAGATTGTCTTTAAGCTTCCCTGAACTTACTTTACAGGTGCGTTGATGAACATAAATCGATTTGCCTCGAAATGAATATTTTTTACTCGACATTATGTAAAAACATTAACCAACCATTTTTACCTAATAAATTACTAATTGAATTAGGAAGGCCATTTCCCAAAGTCGCTGCTCATATACTGCTCATTGCTCAATAAAAATGTTACTTAAGGGAAATGAGCTATAAGCAATGGGTATCTT